>JAGQEM010000018.1:0-213760 GCA_019202945.1 Corynespora olivacea
CGTGGGATTCCTATAGTATCCTAAGTCCTAGATACTTAGCATCTCTTTTCCTATAGGACTTGTCACGTGATGTAATTACTTATCTAGTATCTTGGCAAGCGGGATATTACTGCATGGCGAGTGATGTAGTCCGTGGCTCTTAAACGTCGTGCCGCCCACATCTCAGGTTCGTAACAACGTGGAAGGTAAAATATGGTGATGAAGGGTGAGTCGAGCTCCCGATTAGAAAGAATGCCACTCAATCGAGTGGTCTTAATGGAGAAGATAAAGCATGGTGACGAAGGGTGAGTCGAGTTCCCGGTTAGAAAAAATGCCACTCAATCGAGTGGTCTTAAGGTGATAGGCAAAGCATCGTTTTGAAGCCCAATCTTCATACCCATTCGTTCTTCCTCGCTTTTTTTTTTCGAATCCCACGAGCAGCTGTGTTGAGCATAATGAAAAGCTTTGGCTTTGAGATCGATTCAAGCCTTGCTCTTCTTGATAATGCTCTGCATATGCGGTGCGTATGGGAAGAAGTGGCGACCCTGAGTGAGAGCCAGCCGAAACGCTTCTTACTCACACTGATCATGTTGGTATGAGCGCTGTGTGTCGTGTCTTCACCTCTTCGTAGGCGATTTGGACACAGCCCTCTTCTTTTTCTCGGGCGACTTGGACACCCGCCGCTTTTTTGGCGACTTGGGCGCCGTCTGATCCAGATGGTCGCCGTCGAATTCTTCGGTCGACTTTTCAAGCCTTCGTGAGCTGCGCCGAAGAGTGGTGGTTGGCTGCTCAACCTCAGTCTCGATGGACTGCATGAGCGTGTCTTCTTCACAAGCCTCGTCAATTGTCTCCATGCTCCTCTCTACCGGATTGCTAACCTTCCTACAGCCGCCTTTGGCAACACGTTTTCGGGCAGAAGGGGTTGTCGGGAGCTTCACAACACTACCAGTAGTAGGTGTGGAGGATCGTGCAGAGCTCTCTTGGCTCATGCTGCGAATGCGCGATGAGCGGCGGAGACCGGTATCCTCAGCTGTGCTTGAATCAGGCTCTAAGATTGGCGTCTTTACCTCCGACAGCTTTCTGGAGACAGCAGGCAAAAATTCCTCTGTTGTGCGGAGGCGCTTTGTAGGGGACTTCGCAGGCCTACTTGATGAAGGCACTAGCACAGGACGGTGTTCGAGGTCAAGCTTGATTCTATACGCCTCTAAAGTACCTGAAAATTGGGTGGCTTGCGGTACCGGCTCGTTGTCGAACTGCTTGTCGTCTTCCTCGAAGGAGGCAGCTTTGCGCTTACCCTTCTGGATTTCGCTGCCAGAAGGGCAGGGGGTTGGCTGAGCAAGTGGGCTCAGTGTGGAGTTACCAGAAGGGCTGCGTAACTGAGGAGTCTGTCCATTTTGGCTGCCACTGCCAAAAGAAAGCGGGAGGTCAGCCTGCTTGCTCTGGTCATATTGTAGAGGAGTAGCAAAAGACTTCTCACTGCGCCTCCAGCTCTCACTAGCCTCCTCAAGGGCGTTGAGCATATTTGACTTGTACTCCATAACGTCCCTTAGGAAGTTTGGGCTGCTCTTGGGTGTCTCAACACGTCTCATACCCTCAAGCACGTCTTTCTTATATTGCTTGACGTGCTGGATGGCTAACATTCGCTCGTTGTTGATACGTCGGAGTTCGTAAGAAGCATCTCCAAACGCCCTGATTTCGGAACCTGAGTGCAGCCGTTTGGGTGGCGTGCGTAGGCCAGACTTCTTTTGTGTGAAGGCTTTACCGATGCCTCCTGCGAGCTTCTGGGCCCATTTTATTGCAAAGTGCTTGTTCGTTATGCGTGGCAAAGCCTTGGCAGGCAAGGGAGAAGCTGGGCGGGACGGCGTCGGTCGGGTTTTGGTGGATGCAGAGGAAGTAGTCTGATATGAAGCTGGTATGTTTGTTAGTTGAGGTGCTTGCAAGGGGGATTGTCGGTACTTGCATGTCAGTTTCATATCGGCCTCGGGCTTAGCATCTATCATCTCTGTGTCCTTATCGGCGGTCGACAGATGCGTCTCATTCGTCTGCGTCCCACGATGCTGGACTCCTCGAGCTTGTTCGGAAGCATGCCTTCGCGCAGCTTCCACCTCCTGCCTCGCGCGTGGATCCCGAGCAATGTATGTCTTTAAAGCACCGTAGTACTCAAGACCCTTCCGCCGCCAGTTGGTATCTTCCTCCATAGGTACGCCCACGGGTACGTCAACCGCTAATCCAGTATGAGCAATTGCCTCCTGTCTCCTCGCATACATCGATCCAGCTACAGCACCGAGTCCACCCAGAAGGAGTGTCGTAAGAGCCCAGTGGAGTGCCGTCGAAGAGTATCCCGCTGTACCTGAACTCTTTACAGCCTCATCAACCAGGCGTCGATACACCTCCCTGGTTATGCCTTTGGGGACCGAGGGATGGGTTAGGAGGCGCATTGCAGTTGTTGTCTCCGTGACGGTGGAGACACCCGTGGTCACTGTTGAAGTGATAGTGTCCTTAGCGGTGACGGTAGCAGTCTTCGTGACCCAGTGCGTGGAGGTGCTGAATGCAGAAGGAATCAAGGTATTTGGCATGGTAGCGAAGAAGGGAGGAACAGTTGTGCTTGAGCACATCTTGGCGGTGATCTGGTGTTGTTGTGTGTTGTTTTGGAGTTGGCGATGCGTGTCAATATTCGTGATTCACAGTTGTAGATGCGGTTGCAGCTGCGGTTGTCGTGGCTGGGGGTGTTGTGGTTGCAGGTGTGGATCGTGGGTGGTGGAATCTGGGGCGAGAAGTCGAAGGGCCGTGTGGGGAATTTATATCAGGCTTGAGGTGCGCTAACGGGGGTTATATATTCGCCGGTGCTGCAGAGATAAGTTACAAAGGCTTTGATGACGTTCTGTGTTGTGGACAAACAGAGCGTTGTTCCGTGCTTGAATGAGGACTGCCTCTCACTGAAGCAAACGCCTTGCAACTGCACCCATGTTTGCGCTTCCGTCATATCATCGAAAGTCTAGCAACAATTTGTAAGGTTCAAATAACAGCAGGGCATATCACCATGCCTTTCGCAAACAGCTGTTATGAAGCACTCAGGATAAGGAAGTGCGATGGCTGTTACGTTGAGCAAAGAAAATATACATCCTCTTAGGAGGTTGAGTATCTGTATTATATAAAACACTGGGGGAGACGAATGATTGATTTTTCTACCTATAATCTCATGAGTATGCTGTTGACATATGCTTCATAAAGCGTTTTGACACCTATCCACACAACAAAAGTGGACGTAGGCATCTACTGGTGCTCAACAAAGACTCCAGAGTTTCTCTTTACAATGAAAGTATCGATCAAGAGATCGGCGATAATTCATACGGTGCCATGTTCACAAAGTTTCAAGAAAATCAAACCACTTACAGGGAAAAGTCTTAGTAATAGCATCTCTCGTTATAGCTACTTCCTATAGACGCAAGCTCGCGTCCTTTACACAATGAAATATCTCCATGCATGAGTGAGCGGTACTCTCTATATACCCGCCGAGCTATTGTGCTTTGTCACTCTGTTCTTTCTTTGTCCTCCATTCCGCGCAACCCGAAGCAAAGTCACACTACACCAATAGCAAAGACTACATTGTGTACTCGTCGAAAACAAAGTCAATCAGCGAGATTTTCCTTAGAGCTAGAACAAAAAGCGTGAAATAGTGAACTAGTGCAAATGCGGTACGTAGCTCGAATCCTCTTTCCTTTCAACGCATGCAATCCGGAACAAGATAATAAGAGCTGATCGATCATATCTCAACGCTGAACTTCAATACTTTGGCTGTCGCAAATTTCCCTATGACCTTGCATTCTGCGTCTACAATCTTAGTAGCTTCCATCTCTTCGTCAATCCAAACAATTGTCGATAGTGCACAAACATCCACCATAATCCCTTCCAGCCTCCAAATTTGAACGACGTCTTCCTTTGTTTTTTTGTTGTTGCTGCCACGACGGAAAATTCGGCGTGTCCTCCAACCATGTCCGCGTCGATCATGGGGACCCACAAACCGCAAGATACCATGACCAGTACTACCACAACACACGTCACCACCCAAAGGCCCGCCTCCACTAGCCAAACAGAATATGGACTTGACCTGCCGGCTATCTTTGAGCAGACGTTGACTGAGACCGGCAACATCGTCATCATCGCCGCCAAAACCCTGACTTCTCTTTTCTACAATCATTCTCGAACCCTTCACCCCATACTCGCAAAATACCGGAAACTTCTTGAAGGCATCGGTTCATTTTCCGCCATTGTCGGCATTGGCACACTGTATCAGAAGTACCAATCCTGGCGGAAGGTGGAAATGATAATTTTCCATGCTATCCATGTCATCGAGTTGAATCCCGAGCTCCAACGCCTTCTTGAACACGATCCCACACGGTTGATGCGTAGAATGGCGATGCAGATTGATCATTATGTGCAGCGTGCGGAGCTGAGTCCCGAGCAGGGAAAGACAGCGAAGAAGAATTTGAAGAGAAGAATGGAGAATGGAGAGGTTACGGATACGGTTAAAAGGCTACGAGGCCCTAGGGGAGATCCGGTGGCAGTTCCGGATTGGTGGAGATGGGAGGAAAGTATGAGCGTTGGTGGGGATGGCAGTGTTGATGGGGATGATGGTGGTGTGAGGGAAGACGAGGTTAATGACAGAGGTACGGGAAAGAGACTGCTGCATGGAATATACAGACCGTCCCTGGAACCTACTCCGAGGAAGCGGCCAAGCAAGATTACGCTGGTATATCAAAAAAATGCGGCTGACATACAAGCCGCACACGCTTTTTCCTCCGGTACAAGAACTGGTCCTTCGGGCCCACTCCGCCCCGGAAAAACACAGGGGCCGTATACAAGCACGGATACACCTCCGTCACGTCGTCCAAGAGCTCCCGTTCCTGTAAGGCAAAGTTCGGCACTCTCACCCGTAGACGAAAACGACGAATTCTCCCCCATGTCAACCCACCACCAAGGAAGGAAGGAAGCCCCACTGGCTCCTGTAACGCAAGGGGCAAGATCTGCGTCCGTCAGAGGTAAGACTACAAAGAAAGCTATTCGTCTGAGGGGAAGACGAGCGTCAGCTGGAGGAAAGTCTGAAAGAAATGCTGGCAGTTCGAAGGAGAAACAGGTACAAAAGTCTCAGGAAAAACCGACAGAGGACGACCAAGAGGTCAAAACTAATAGCAACCACTACGATGTCATCTCCATCTCTTCGCAAGACAATGGAGATTTGGAGCATCTGGATACTAGCGAAGAAGAGTCTGGAGAGGTAGAAGTCAAGCAACCTCCAAGAAGATCTGGTAGAAGGTAGGCTGCACCCCCCGACCCCCAATATAGTTCCTCATCTGACTCTTCCTTTCCTTTAGGAAGCCTTCTCCCCGATACACATACCGTCGGTGGTCGAACGCCAACTCCCCCTTCGCGTAGTCAATTCGGCGACGCCTGAGAAGATGATAGAGGGTGGGACGCCATACACGCCAAAGAAGTGCAGTTTCTCTTCATCAGGACCGCAAACTCCGAGGCCTGGTAAAATGCGCGGTGCCCTTTCCTCGTGGAGGACTCGGGCGAAAGACTCAGGGATAGTAAGCTCAGAGGCTTGTATAGGGTATGAGAATTACTATCGGTAGTACTATTGAGATTGGGAAGAAGTGTTTTTGTTAGTGCTGCACTATACGAAGTTAGCTGTTTTTGAAAACATATACAAGATTGATGAAACACCGTCTCTCAATATCCGTTGCGTTTGTCCGTTTGATCTGCTTGCAAAACAATCAGAGGAGAAGAATCCAGAACAACTAGTTAGATTGGTAGTATCTCTTGACGAATCCCAAGAAAGGCATTGAGCAAACCTGGCCAGTCACACGTCCAGCTCATCCCAGGGGCGATTCTTCTCACCCCACAACATTCATGCTACTCACTTTCTTCCATTAAAGCGGCCAACTCCGCCTCTTCATCCGCTGTCATGACTCCTTCCTTCTCGACCTCCTCCTCCTCCTCCTTAACTTTTCCAGCTTTCTCATCTTCCGCCTCCTTGATCGCCTCCGCCAATTCCTTCCCTTTGAGCACCCACGTTCTCACCGTCCCATCAATGCCCACACTGACAACCTTCTGACCTTGCAGCAACACCAAGCCCGTCACTTCCTCCCAATGTCCATCAAACACGTGATGGAGCCTCCCGCTGCCCTTCTCGAAAACCCGAATATTTTCGTCTCGACACGCAGTGACTACCCACCCGCCCTCTTCGTCAACGACCACGTCGCGAACGTAGTCTGGATGCTCGAATGACGAGTCGGCTTCAAAGTTGCGAGTTCGGGACAGGCATTTGGAGGTCCGATCCGAGGAGGCAGTCCAAAGGTCGCCGTCCGTGTCGAAGTGGATGGCGTCGATGTTGGTTTCGTGGGCGATGATTGGACTCGGTTCATCCTTGATTTCTCCCGCTTCCGTGAGACTTATTTGCCAACGCCTAGTCTCGCGATCACTGCCCCCGCTGAAGACTACCGCGCTCTGATTGCTTGCTGCGTACTCCAAGGGATCCAGTTCCAGAGCCAACACCCCCCGGGTATGCCCCTTTAGCGTATGCAGTGTGCTGCCTGTATCCGCGTCCCAGACAATGATCTTTGCGTCGGCACCCCCAGAGACCAAGATTTCTTTTCCCTGCAGCTGAAAAACAATCACTGCTTTCACGAAGTCTGAATGACCCTGAAACCTCTTGCCGGCCTCTCCAGTGCCGGTATCCCACGACCAGATGGATTTATCCCAGCAGCCTGCAAACACGGTTCTCGAGGACGCGGAAACGGCGAGCGATGTTAGTGGTGCGATGGGGCCGGAGTACGTTTTCGTGACTTCACCGGTCTGTTTCCAACTATCTGTTAGGCCAGCCCAGCACCTGATGCAAAAAATAGTGGAAAGGAAGGGCAATCTGTCCCACCAACTTCAAGCAAGACCCTCTTCACATTGCCCGCCGCCTCCGCAACAAACACACCCCCATTGTTTTCCGGATCCGCGGCAATAGCCAGAAGCTTGGAAGGCAACTTCACAGGCCTTCCCTTGGTATTCTTGGCTTTGGCGGCTTTGCGCACCTCTTCATCGAGTGCCGAACTACATGGTAGCATCTGTATTAGCTACAAACTCTCTGGATCCATGTGCTGGGATCAATGACTTGCGTAGTCTGGAAGTAATGGCCTGGATCGTTCGAGCGCGACATGTTCGCAATATGTTGGAAGCTTGGTGGTGGTGGGCAATAGGAAAGGTGGAAAGGTAAACGTGAGGCAACAGAGTTTCGGGTGTGAGATGGTGAGAGTTTATTTTTACCCCACCTACACTCGCTATCGATAGGGTGCAACGATGCCGACTTTAGCATACATGTGGAGAGAGTGTGTGACGGGCCGGCGTCAGCATCAGGTACCGGTAACCGTGGCATTCTCCCCTCCCCTGAAAAAACACTTCCGGTTAGATAGTCCTGACTATGGCTCGTCTACCATGGAGTCAGCAAGCACGCGTACATTGAGCCTAAAACAGCCCCGAGGACACCGAAAGAGAAGAGCATCATCATTTCTATCCAAATTGCTTGGTTATGCTGGTCATGAAGCCTTTATTCGTCCGAACCCAAAGACCAAAAAGAGATCGTAAATCATAACTGCATCGCTAGAGTGAGGCGTCGTTTGTGCCAAAAACACAACAACCGCCCGTCATTACACTCTGGATATCTCGAGGGAAAGACAAAAACAACCCAGTACCCCAAGCCTCGTAACTTTTGGCCGAATATAGCCCATTAATGCGCCGAACCCCCCTTCTCCAATGCAGTCGTAAAATTCGTGACTGTACAATGTCGTGTTTCAAACCTACATCCGCACGCCGGCGTGATGTCGATTCCATCTCAGCGACTACCGCCCCTGTGCTTGTGCGGACGCATTCGCAGCGAAGTCACGGATCGCCCACCTCCAGCCACCGTTCTTGCTTTCGCCGGTATCCCGCATGGCATCAACCCAACCTTCCACCTTGCGCCGCCAGACCGCTTCTTCTTCGCGTTGTCGGCGGATGAAGCTTGGGCCAAGATCAAACTCTTCGCCAACGAAAACAAGGTCATCGTGGCCAGAGATGCCGCTGCCTCCAATACCACTGCCGCCGCCAACGACGCTCTCATTGTCCTTCAGATCCTCAAGACCGGCGAAGGGGTCTTCCTCGTCGTCCATGTCGACGGACGGAGAACGAGGATCGCCGGGCATGCGACGTGCCTTCAGCCAAGTCATCTTGATAGGATCGAAGATCATGCCGCCTTCCACCTTGACATCGCGAGGCATGGTCCTCTGCGAGATCAAGGCTGGCCTTGGTGGTGACGGTAATGGGGCGACCTTGACAGCACGGGTCGACACATTCTTGTTCTGTATATTGGACAGAGCAGTATGTGATATCGAACGTGATCGATCATGAGAGTAACCGTAGGGGTGGTTGGGTGGTGCGAAGGTTGGCGTGCTCGCTGTAGTCAGGGCGAGGGTAGTCGTTGAGTTGTTGGGGTGATGGGTGGTGAAGGGAGAGAGTGCCTCATCATTACCTTCCCAGCGTTGCGTGATCGGATTATACAACATGCCTTTCTCCACTGAACGTTGTTAGTACGCAGACCAGATGACGAGGTTATGGCCCACTTACTCTTCGCATATGGTTGAAATATGGCCTGTATAAGCTGTGGTTTGTGCACACTGCTCCTTTTTCGGTGGGCGGTAGGACTGCTATGGGGGCTTCTGTTTGCGACATGCGCCTTCCAATTGATGGCGGTCTGTGGGACGATTGGGCCATCGCTGCGGGAACGTATGCCAGATAGTCGTTGCTCTCGTGCATTTCGGCTTGCTGCCGTATCTCGGGCAAATCGTGGAGTGCTGTCGACTTTGGGTGGACTGCGCGGAGTCTGAGGGAGCGGCGTGGCCATTCGATCCGGCATCGGTAGCCGGGAGTTGCTTGTTTGTGAGCGGAGAGTCTTGTTGCTGGGCACATTTCGCGGCTGCTTCTCGAATCGCTTCTCCTTGGTCGCCGACGTCGGCAGATCATCGAAGCCTTCAAGCTCGTTGCCACTGAATGCTTGCTTGCGAGGTTTTGGCTGCAATCCTCTGAGTGGAGCATTGCGTGCTATGGCAGAGGGGGCCAGCTCCCGTCGCATGCCCGTCCTACTTGGCGTGTCCGGAAGGTTGACGGTGGATGTGCGGGAGTATGGCCGCGATGAAGGAGACAAGGGACGACGTGGATCCGAGTCGCGTCGGAGGTGTGTCTGTGACGAAGTCTTGGCCATGACATGATGCGAGCTTGAGTTGGAGCCACCTGCCGGAACAAAGGGGAGATGCGATCGTGAACCATGGTTGCTGCGAAGCAGTGGCGCCGATCGCTTTGCACGGAGGTACTGTGCACTTGTCGTCGTGGGCATTGGACGGTTATTGTTGTTGTTGATGAGTTGCGACGGGCCCGATTCGTAGAGTGGTGTGAGACGTGAACGGATGGTGGAGGGGAGTGGCCTCGGTATCCGCGACGTAGAAAGCTTATCCGTGAAGGTTATCGTGGCTGTTGGCCGGGCGGCAGGCGGCACAGTCACTTTGGCAGGCGCCTTTTTGACAACGACATTGCGGTTGAGGGTGGGCTTCTTCGTATCGAAGAGCCCGTCACCGGCAAATTCCAAGCCGTCCATGAAATCATCGTCGTCCTCAACACCCGTGAGCTTCGGGGCAAGCACGGACGGCTCGCCCTCCAGCGGCACAGCAGGAGGCAGTGGGGACGAAGTGTGCTCCGACTCGGGGGCAGGTGCGGGCAGCGGCGAGGATTCGGGCGGCGGCTGGTCGGTCCTCTTGAGCTTCTCCAGGCGGGCATTGAAGTCGAGCGGCTCGGTGGGGAGCACGAGCCCATTCAAATCATCATCCTCGCTCTCGAGCGTCATGCAGCTACCCATACTCGGGCTCATGGCCGACACCGACGAGCTCCGGGCACCGCGAGCCTCCCGCCTGGTGCCAGCAAAGCGGATGCCCAAGCTCCCTTCGCCCCAATCGTCAAAATCGTCGTTGTCGTCGGCTGGCGTGCGCGGGGCCGGCATCTTGAGCTTCAGCCCCTGCTTCGCGTCGGTGGGCAGCTCGAGGTCGTTTCCCCAGTCGTCGTCGACGTCGATGTCCATCCTGCGGCTCGACGGCTTCTTCCCCAGTCGCTTGATGGACCCGCCGAGCAGGGCCGACGACGGCACGCTGGTCGGGATCGGGATGCCGGCAATTTTGGCAGAGGATATGGCGTGCATGGTGGAGAGCTTGTCGTTGGGGGCGATCAGCACCTGCCAGTCCTCGTCGCCCGTGTTGGATTCCGAGCGCACCGAGACGCGGGAGGAGGCGGACTGCCGGGTCGATATCGAGGTGGAGAAGAAGTCGGCGGAGGAGTCGAAGTCGCCATCGTCGTCCCAGTTCTCGATCGTGGTCGCCATGGAGGGCCGGTGGGCGATGCGCTGTGCGAAACTCCCTCCTTTGGGAGCCGCCATGGGTGGTGGGTTCGTGGGGCAGCCGCGGTGCAGGTCGAGTGGAAGGGCAGGTGCGGTTGCGGTGGTGGAGAGGCTGGGGAAAGAGCAAAAGCTGGCCCTGCTGGCCTAATCAGTGGCCGCAGACCACCTGCACGTCGCTCTTGCCGAGCGTGGGCCGTGCCTGCCGTGCCTGCACTCTGACCGCTAGTCGCTCCTTCCTCGCAGGCTCGCACGCTCACACGCCCACACGCTCACACACGCTCGCAGACGCGTCGTCGGGATGCGGCAGGCAGGCAGGGCGGCTTACGCTTACGCTTACTCACTCTGCTCTGGCGCTGCTCTCGCCCACACTCGCTCCAGGCTCCAGGCTTCTGCGTCTGGCTTATATACTACGTATGTACGGGCATGGCATCTGGCCAGCAGCAGAGTGGAACATGCCAAACCGCCACGCCCTGCGACTCTGTGACGCGGGTGCCTGGCGCCTCGTGCACGCCGTGATCCACCCGCAACCTTACCTTGGCTGTTGTAGCAAGCCGGCGGCCGCTGTCTCCTCGTGCCGACTCGCTGTTTTGGTGCAGCTTTTAAGCTTCCATAGTCCGCTCTGCGTCTTGTGACGCGCATCCGCTGTTTCAATCCTCCCCTCCCGTCTGCGTGCCATCTGGAACCTTGCTTCACGGCCGGCCAATTCTCCACCTCGTCCGACACGCTCGTTTTGGATCGCAAGTCGACCTCGACAGGGACCATCCCGACGTCCCCCAGGCGCTGTATCAGACCCGCTAGGTCTGCCCACATCCGCGCCACACCACTGTTGCTGAGGCGCGTGGCAGACCTTCTCCCACGGTTAGAAACAGGTTTCAAGCCGAGTGCTATTCAAGCGTGGGCAGAGGCTCGACAGGGGCACTTTGCGTCGATCATGGACCGCCGATTCATCATTCCGGTCGAGCCCGCTAGCGGCAACGGCGACGCCGTGGTGGTCGAAGTCCAGCAGGAAGGGTCGCAGCCGCTGGACGTGCGGTTAGTCGGTTGCGAGGGGGAGAACCCCTATGTCACACATGGTAAGACGGTTCCATATTCCATTGCACCGTCATTTCTTTTTTTGTCGCTCACTCTCCTCTTAGTTGAGCAACGCAATCTTGGGAAATTGAAAAACAAATTCAAAGGATCCGACGACGAGTGGGAAGCCCTACTGTCTCATTTCCTGCTCCATCGAGTGCCGGCCGACGCCAAGATACTGGACAACGTGCACTTGGTGTATATTTTGAAGAGCGACACAATCGAGCTCTCGGTCCGACAGCACGTCAAAGGGATCAAGGTGACTTTGGGCGAAATAGCTCTCCCCAAGGACGAGGAATTCGAACTTGATCCGTTGGAGTGGTCAAGAATATCGGCCCAGAACCACCTACGGAGTCTCCAGCAACTGGCCGATTTGAAGTCCAGCGTCAGCAGTGAGCAAGGTACCATCTCGAAGCTGAAGGCTCAGCTCGATGACTTTATCAAGGCCAAGGAGGAGACGGAGAGGGAGATGCTGCAGCAGTTCATGGAACTGTTGAATGAGAAGAAGCGCAAGATCAGGGACCAGAGTCGTTTGCTGGCCGGTGCAAAGGTCGACGAGACCAAGGGTAAGCCACCACGTTCGGGCTTTTTACTTCCGCATGAAGCTGACTCGGGTGTACATAGCAACCGTAGTCAAGGCTGCACGTGAGACGGTGAAACCCCGTACAGCTGCCCCATCCCGTACCTCCAAACGGAAGGCTGCTTCTAAAGTACGGGAGCCGGAGCCACCGTCAGATGTTGAGGAGATGGAGATGGACGGAACCCATGTAGGACAGAATGATGACTCAGGATCGGGAGCAGAAACACCGGGCCGATTGTCAGACCAGGAGACGGAGAACGAAGATGAACCTGTTCCTGCATCAGCACCGAACACGCGTGGGAAATCTTCTGAGGCTGCGCACTCGCAGTCGTCGAACGAGGCGCCGGAAGACGTTGTAACCATACCTCCTCGACGCGAGTTGCCGTTCGGGAGGCCGGGTACACGCAGCAAGACACGGGCAAAACCGCCGACGCCACCTCCGGTAGACTGCGACGACGAGACGGAGGATGAGCTTTGAGGACGTCGGGTCCGGATTCAGTTTAGGGGGCATGTGAGTGCCGAAAATCCATCAAGTTGATAAAACTGCCCCTGCCCCGTGCCCCATCGTCTACATACAAAGCGCAATGAGTTGTCGAATGCGTGTCAATGAAGCACGTATCCGAGTGTCACGCACGTCGCCATATCAATCGATTCCCGAATCTTTAGGCTGTCAGAATGGATGACGCGCATACACGGCACATCTTGCTCCTTTGGTACAGCCGACCATCTCGCGACCGTCCCTCGAGTGCGACGGTGTTGGTCAAGGTATGCCTCTGCACACGAACAACGCATGTGTAGTCGTGTTGTTCGTTGTTCGTCCACGTTAGCGCCTCCGCGAGGACGACAGGGTTCACGAAGATCTCGCTAACCGTCCTGCGGCCCGACGCCGAATGATGTGACCTGGGAGCAAGGACGGGGCGAGGCGGTGGTGGACGGCATCCAGACGGATTTTTGGGAACAGGCACACGTCCATAGCAGAAGGAAACACAGCTCCGGCGCAGAAACCATGATGATGACGGCCAGCGGCACATGAGAGAGGACTCGGGCGCAGCGTCCATCCAGCATTGCATGGCCGACGACGTGCGATAATCTGACGGCCAATCAGACACGCTGGTCATCCGAACCTCAAGCGCGCTCCGACGACGCTCAGAGGCCGTCAACCCACCCTCACCGGCACCGTCACCATCACCGTCGCCCATCTCCCAGCCAGGCCGACCCCACCGCTTGCGCGCATCCCCCAGCGACGAGTCGAGCAGCGCCGTACGCCTCGGAATGACTCACTCTTCCGAGTCCTGCCCTCTCGCAACCGACAAGCTGAGGTAGCACGTACGACGCTAGCATTCACTGGGTGCGTATCGCCGACCCACCGTGCCTTCACGCTCACCCCGTACTGTGCGATTTGTTCTCACGTTGCTATTGTTGCCATCCAGACGTCAATTGCGCGCCCGGGCCATTTCCGCCCTCACCTCGGGACCCAAAGCGCATCCACCGCGCTCTCTCACCACCGCCCCTCCCCCGCCGCCTTGTCCCCTGCGCGCGTCCTGTCGAGCTTCATGTCATTCGACCTTCTCTCCACGACCTGCCACAAATATCGCCGTCGCGCGGCCTGCAACTCCAGCTGAGCTGCTGCCAAACACACGTCCAACCGATTGCGACCCTCGCCATGTCAGGCCCCGAGCGACCGCCCGAGGATGCGGTGCTCACCACCAAACTGAAGCGCAAACACCTCTCCGACGAAGACCAGGCGGAGCTCGACAAGCTGGATGGCGCCTTTAAGCGCATCAGGGCAGCCGTCCCGCACGCGCCCTACATCCTGTCGACGCCCTCGCTGTATCCCTACCAATATCACTCGCGACACGAGGCGCAAGCGTGGATGATGGGCCGCCTTTTCAGGCCCGAGGAAGAGCACCTCCAGTATCGCACCTTCCTCTTCCGCGAACCCTACCAAGACTGCTTCACGCTGCAGCCAGACGAGGACAACGAGCCAGAGCCTCCGCGGCCAAACCCGCAGCCCACCGCCACCTCCTCCGGGCAAGCGCCGAAGAAGAAGATCAGCCTCTCTGCCTACAAGTCGAAGCAGGCCAACGGCGTCATCACGCCCGGCTCGAAGAAGGTTTCCCCCAACCTGCCGCCGACCAAAGTTCCTGCTGCTCAGGCCAACGGTGTGAAGCCGCCCGCGAAGCAACCACCGCCCGCTGTTCAAAAGCCCGTGGAGGCGAAGCCGCAGAAACGGTATGCATTTGTCATGTTCATTGTATGCGTCTGCTAACCCGACGATAGACCTGCACCGGACCCTGTTCTTCCAGCCAAGCCTGAGAAGCGTCTTCGTAACGATCGCCCTGCGCCAGCTCCGGCACCGCCTCCTAAACCTGAGCCTGCCGAATCCAAGACCAAGGTGGACAAATCCGACCCCTCCAACTCCACGCCCCATGGACTGCCACCCCTGCTGTCGCCCGTCGACCAGCCTCTGAGCAATCCTCACGGCTTGCCTCCTATCCTCTCTCCGACGCTGCCTTCCACCATCACCGAGGAGCTTAAAAAGCTCGAAACGCAACGCAACCGTGCGGACTCCAACACTTCGTCATCCTCGACCGATCGCAGGAGCCAGCTCCTCACTGTCCCCGAGTCCAGCGGTCAGAAGCAGGTTCCCGGCGTCAAGAACGCCCCACCTGAGCGGTCGGTTTCCACGAGTGGAAAGTCTCCTGCCAAGTCTCCTGCTGTTCGTGCTCACAGCCCCAAAGACGATGACGATGCCGATAGTCTGGTCGTCAAGCTCAAGTACACGAAGAAGACAAAGGACACCATCAAGCAGCTGCTCAAGCTTCCACCCAAGAGAGAAGGTCACGTGGACAAGAAGAAGGACCGGGACGAGACCCTGAAAGATCGTCCTGCTCACACCCAGAAGAAACCAATCGACGGCGTCGCGAGCAAACCCAAACCCATCCCGAAGGTGGCTGCTCGTCGACCCGAGAGCTCCAAGACCCCTGCTGTCCCTGCCAAAGCCACAGAAAAGCGGTCACGGGCTGAGGATGATGCGGCCCCACCAACGGCTTCAAAACGACCAAGAGCGCACACTCTGCAAGAGGGACCGAACACACCGAAAGACCAAATTTTCCCCTTGCCGGCGAACAGAGCGAGTGCTAAATCGAGCGCACAGAAGACTCAAGCTGCACATACGACTCCGCGCAAGGACCTCAAAGCCGTTAACATGCTTCGGACCCACTCTGCGGACAGCTACGATTCGACTCCTGGCAGAGGCAATACGCCTGCCAACTCCAAGCATCATGACGGGAAGGCGCCGACGTCTTCTCCCCTCAACTCCAAGAAGCAGGCGGATATCTCAATTTTACAGCAAATGTCCATGAAGTTGAACCACATGGGCCGTGCATTGAAGTATGACAGTAAGAAGTTTGAAGATGAGAAGGGCGGCAAGAAAGACGATCGAAAGCGCGCGGCTGTCATCGCTCTCGAGTGCATACTGTATGTTGCTGGAATCTCGACTCTGCGGTGTCATTCTAACATGTTCCAGGGCATACATGACTGCGTTCCATACCCAAGACCTCGTGCACCAGCTCCGTGGTAGACTCGCGGATGTTGAAGGCACGTGGAAGATGCTTCTGAACCTTTGCGCCTCCTATGCCCGTCTTACCAAAGAATTTCCACATCTCGACGGCTTCCGATCACATCTCGCATCCGTCATCGCAGCCGTCATCTGCTCGCTTCTCGCTCCCCGCGCACCGAACCCGCAAGCTCACGATTCACCACACGAGCTACCCCATGCCGAGCTAGCCAAACAGCACAGCCAATTGACCGAGAACTTTGTCGCCTTCACGGAGAACTATGTTCATCTTTCCCGACACACGCAGGATGCTCGTGCAGCTCTATCCATGGAGGAATTGCAGAAACTATTCCCCAAGACGTGGTCCGGTGCCGAACAAAACGTGAAGCTTGCGAAAGTGACCCCGATTAGCGTAAAGCTATCCGGCCCCTACTTCCTCCCCATCGCGAACGACACCACTGCCATCCAAGCCGTTCGGTTTGGACTCAAGTTCCTCCACGAATATTGTGAGAAGGAGCGTCTCGACCACAGCATTCGTATCAACCTCGACCGACCGGAATGAGCGATGTGGTCGATGCACACATCCTACGCCTGAGGAGCTACCTCGGCTTCCGCCACCAACTCCATCCATGTTTTCTTTCCATTGTACATCAGCATCACGTCCCACCCTTTTTTCTATTTGCACATCAGCAGGACGGAAAACGCGTATGTTATGCCTCGGCGTCATGGGCACAATTTCCAATGTGGCCGTCTCGTGGATATCATGGACGATACGACATCCTTTTCCCCATTCTTTTTTTATCTGGGATTTTCTTCGGGTCGAGTTTTCGGGTCTCGGGCTCCTACTGCGAAAGGTGATACCCCCAACATGAGGTGGACTGGCATTTGTTTTGCTTGTATTTCTTATAGTCATGCCAGCCCCGTCGTACCTCCACATCTGCTTTCCTGTTTTTCCTTATTCCCCGTGCTTGCTAGCGGTTTTAGCGCCGTGCGATGAGCATGCAGGCCTGTCCAGCTATGGGATTTTCCAGCCCTGTCTCCCCTTTCTTCTTCCTCTTTTTGACGGCGGTTACGATAGCATATGCCCATGCATAGGTGTGTGTGTGTTTGTGTGTGTGTGCAATTTCTTTTCTTCCAAAGGAACCAAACGTTCCTACCAGCTTTGACGGTGAATGTAGCAATGTGACCAGCGGCACAAGCGGAAAAGAAACGTTTTCTTTAGCTCGGTTGAGGTGAGGATCTATGAAGCAAGGCGACAAGGGAAGATCCCCTTTTGTCGAGCCAGCCATCGGAATGACTTCGTTGAGTCGGTAGGAGGAGGAATGACGGCCTGCGGAATTGGATGATTCTGTGCTGCAGCTGCGGTTGTGCGTGACGAAGATGAGAACAATAATTGATGATATATTTCAATCTCCCTCTGCGTCTCGTTATCCGTCTGATACTCGGGCCGAGTTTTTTTTTCCCATTTGATTTGGCATCTTGTCGTCCTAGCTTACACCCATCGATCGCATCACATCCATCTAGATTCTTTACAGTGCGCAATGGAATCAACCGAATTGATTTCGAAAGTGGCATATTCCACGATCGGAAGTAAATCGGGGTATCCATCCGGTCGGTAGCTGCGAGATAAATCCAAAACCCAGAACAAGGGGAATAATGCAGAATATAAGAAATGGGGGCAATGATCCGGGAGGAATAAAGACGCCGGGATCCGATGCAAACCTGGGAAGTGCAGAGAGACGTACGTCCGCATGCTCTCCAGTCCCTTTATCCTTGTCCATGCCACTTACGTCATCACCGCATCTTCATCCACCCTGACTTTGCACTCCTTGCAAACCCATGTTTGTGTTCGTGGATCGGGCGGTTCTGCGGGATTCCAGGCTCTGGTCACGCAGGCAATGTGGTATGCGTATCGTATGCAATCCTGTTCATGGGTGAGTCTCGGTTTTCAAAGCGACCTCGTGGCGTCTGGAAGGTGATACTTACAATGCCCTCGCATATGATGAATGGTCGACCGCGCGTCCCCATGGCATCCTCTCCACACAAACACTGGTCGTATGGTGGACTTTCGTTGGTGTCCTCGGTTCCGGCGACGATCATGTGCGCATCCCTCATCTCGACATCGGCTTCCGAGTCCGCGGTTTGGGGAGTGAGTTGCCCTGTTGCCGATACCTTTGCCTTGCCTTTGGCCTTGTCCAGCTTCCGCGCCGTTGTTGAGGCCGTCGAGGCCGTCGAGCCCGCCGCTTGCGAGATGTCCAACGTGGCCAATCCTCTAGAGAGATCCCGTCGGGTCGATGAAGGAGACGGCTGCCCCTTCTCCACAACTCCTAAACAGGCGTAGTAAATCTCTTTTGTGATGGTTTGATCGGAGAAGAGCTGATCGAGTTTTGTTTGAAACTCGTCCGTGATCTGCTCCTGCCAAAGAAGCGCCGCTTTTGCTCGCGCAAAACGGAGTACTGCATCTCCTATATGCAGATCGCTCTGTAATCGTTCGTCTCGGATGAAAGGGTCGAAGATTTCCAGGAGACGTTGAGTGGGCTCGCCGACACCATTGTCCTTGCGAGCTTGCTGCTTTTTCAACTCCACCCAGTCCATTTCCACCTCGTCGTCACTTTCGCTGACGTACTCGCCTTCCAAAACAGGCCTTTTCGTGATGGACCTGAAGAAGGTGACGTTTGGTGGCGCTTTGGGGGTACGATATGTCTTCTTCTCTATTTGTACCCGGTCCCGTACGTCGTTCGGGAGCTTTGGTTTCGGTCGAACGGTAGCGGCACCAATTGTTGCTCGGGCAGAGGATACTTTTTCAAACCGCGCCCTTCTCTGATAGTCGTCATTTCCCTCATCGAGATAGTGCTGTCGGTTGAAGGGTTTCTTCGGTGCCAGTAGCGCAATGTCTCGAGGATCTGGTGCCGCATTGCTTCCTCTCTGCTGATCTGCTCGGTAACTCTCAATTTCGCAGCTGATCTCCCATCTTACGATATCGCTTGAATTTCTCGGGTTTGTGTAATGGTATTTGTAGAGGTCATGCCACGAGTCCAGGTGCATCCGAAGTTCGTCTAGCGTAAGGAATTTCCGAAGCCTGCAAGTATCATGCGGACAGAGCAGTCCCTTGCGCTTTATAGTTTGATCCTTGTAGAAGAACACAAGCTCATGTTTTTTGCCCTCTTGAAATTCATGCGGCGGGGTAGGGTATCGGCCAGTGCCCTCTACCGAGTTGATCTGTCGGTTATGGGCAGCAAGAATGGACGCGTCTTTCAGATGCAGCCAGTACATATATATCCTGAGGCCGAGACCAAGAGTCTCGGCGTTTATCCCCGCAGCACATGGAAGCACCTGTTCCCCATTCGCATTCGCGTCCAGACAGCGCAGAATGTTTTTGTGCTGCGCAACCAAACGGGTTGGGACATGGCCAGGGAGTGGTGCTGGACAGGGCATGTGTGAATACAGCTCTTCAGCATCGCCCTCGGTCCGAAAATGCAGACTGATGGTCAGTAGCCATGGTTGCGGGCCTGACTTTCGCCAGACTGGGTTGTTTTCATCCGATGAGCGCAGCAAATCCTCCAATCTGATACTGACTTTGGGCATGGCGAAGAGGATCTCCTTACCTTGTTCGGATTGAAGTCCCGTGACTTTGACATCTCTCTTGATGATCTTTTGACATGTTTCCCCCTTTGTCGGATCCGTGATTCTGATGTAGAAATCGACCATGAAACTGAAGAGAGGCCCTTTCTTCTTCGGTGGACGCGCCCGTGGCTTGTCGACCTTCAGTTCCTCGATGCCCTTGATCTCCAGCACGAATGCTTCCTTCTCCTTCACGTCATTGACCAGTTTTTCGAGAGAACAAGAGGACGGCATCTCCCAGTGGTTCCGGTCTACCGAGGGGCACGTGGAAGCCGGTCGCCAATCCTCACCCTCGAGCTCCTGCTGATGAAATCGGAGCGTTCTGGTCAGATTCCTGTTTAGAAAGGTAGGGTTCCGATTGGTCAGGACGTAGTCATAAAATATCAAGTTTCCCAGCAAGTCTTGACGCGCGACCATTCTCTGGACGTGATTTAGCTCTGCAGGTTGGAAACCACGTGATGGCTTACAGGCTGCCCGTCCGTCCCGCAGTGATGGGCTGCTCAACGCCCAGAGGATCGGGGGTGACTTTGGACTCCCACCAGGGCTCTCTGCGGCCGACGGTTGATTTATACTGTGGGACCAGTCCAAGCGCTCGTCTGCAGCTGACACGATTGCCCCAAGCAGCGCATTGAGCGCAGACGCACACTTGTCGGTGCAGTGAGATGAGCGCCCTCTCAACCAAACGAATGCACGACCATGTACAGACTCGGTGCGCGGAGTACTGAGACCACAACAGTTGGCGCGACGCAGAGGCTGATGATGCGCGACGGGGGGTAAGAGCGGTCGCACGCCGCGAGGTGAAAGACTGGATTGTTTGGTTTGGCGAGTCAACAGAGGAGGCGGTTGGGCGGCAGGAAGGAATAACGACACTACAAGCGCACCAGCGGGAACATTGTCGGAACCATGATCGCGCGTGTCCCCTACGCGTCCTTGCTTGCTCGGTGTCTCTGCCTCCTGGGAGATTCCAATGTGCACGTGACGTCGTATTTTCTAGCGCGAACCTGGCGTCGGCTTGGCGGCAACCGAGGCTGTTCCCTGCCTGCCGCTTGTTCTGTGGCCTGTCGTCACTCCACGCCGTTCGGTATTCCTTCACGCCCGCCGCTGTCGTCCCATTCTTCACTCCGCCGCTGTCTTCCGAACCTCCTTTCGACGACCATGCATCCGCTCCCTCTGATCGCCACTTGAACTGCTCCCCCCCACCGTTTGCCCCGGTCGCGCCTTCTTCTTCTTCTTCTTCTCTCCCCAGAAGCCGATCCCCGTGTCACATGTCGCAAGCGATATAACCGATTCCAGCGCGCCCAGGAAGCATGGCCGTCACCCTCAAGCGCAAGCGGGCTGCCGTCTCATACCGAGAGCCAAGCAGCGATGAGGACGTGCCGGATTCGGAGCCGGAAACCAACCCCCGGGCCAAGCGTGCGGCGCCTGCGCGACCATCTCCATCCGAGGAAGCAGCACCATCCTCTCCCGTGAGACGACGTCGCGATGCTGCACCCGCCAAAGCGGCACCGGAGAGATTGGGGCAGAGGCCTGTTCGGCGACAAGAGAAGCGCATGGTTTCATACAAGGATGTCAGTTCAGACGAGGACGACGACGACGACGACTGGGGCGATGAGGACTTTGGGGTGGAAAAGCCCGTGGAGCAGCCGCGGCCTCGCCGAAGAGTTGCAGCATCGCCGAAGGCTAAAAAGAGCAAACCACCTGTCAAAAGCCTGGCGCGCTCTGCTGGCTCGCGCATGCGGAAGACGCTCGGCGCCCCGTTGAAGCCCAGAACGAGTAGGTGCGATCGAGAGACATGCTGGGGATTTTCTGCTAAGATGCAACAGCTGGCCAGTCGGCGTCTGCCATGGTGAACGTTCCAATTCCAACCGACGGTCACAAGCCCAATTGGGCCTCTCTCCCATACCATGTGCTCCTCCAGATCTTCGTGTACGCCTCGCATCCTCTCCACGACGAGAACATGACCCAGACCCCATCTGTACCCTGGTTGGTGCGGGTAGCCCAGACGTGCTCTGCATTTACGAAGCCAGCCTTGACTGCTCTGTACCGGACTCCCCCCATCTATGCGATCAAACAGCGTGGGAGGGACCTCGTCCACCATCTCACCAACCCACCGCCAGACGCCGTTGCAGGCTATCAGGTCATGGCAAAACGCCTTGAGCTTGACGCAACGAAGATGGCTTCCTCGACGGACCCACTCAACGATGTTGCCAACCTATCTGCCCTCATAGCTGCTTTGACCACAGTCAAGGAGATCGACATCTTCGATCCTATCGACAGACCGCCCTACCGCCCGCCACTGAAGCGAATGCGCCGTTGGTTCTACCCCAACGAGCTCTTCACAGCCCTGCAACAAAGCGCTGTGCTTCTCAAAGGCTGGCGATGGAATGGCATCTTCTGTGCAGCCACCCAAGGGCCATTGTGGATCAAAGAGATGCATGAGAACAAGCCTTTTCAAAGCCTGCGTGAGTTGACGTTGACCAAGTTTGACCCCGATCCAAAGCGCAAGCCCGAGGACGATACGCCGACAACCGAAGAGCTTCTCGGATCCGCACTGGGCGCTTTGCCGAACCTTAGGTCGTTGGCTTTTGAATCGTGCAAGGTCGTCAACGGGCGACTGCTGCCTCTGCTGCCCTCTGCGCTGGTCAGTCTGGAGATCACCAACTGCATCAACGTCCTCCCAGACGATTTTCAGGCGTTCCTCGGTGAGCGTGGGCAACACTTGGAGGAGCTTGTGTTGAACCACAATCAATGTCTTGACATTTCCTTCTTGGTCGACCTGAAGCGCACCTGCCCGCTACTGGAAGTGCTCAGGATGGACTTGAACTACTACAGCTCCTTGGCCATGTCTTCGGACAATGAACCACTGTATGACTGGCTGCTTGGATTGGACGACATCCCAACCTGGCCATCTACTCTCCGTATCATCGACATGGAGTATCTTCGCAACTGGAGCTCCGATGCCGCCACCAACTTTTTTACTTCCCTTGTGGATTCTGCGGGGGAATTGCACGGTCTGCGTGAATTGAGGATATCAGCCATGGTGGACCTCGGCTGGCGGCAACGAGCAGACTACAGGCGGAAATGGGCGTCTCGCTTAGATCATGTATTTGCGAGCAGGTCTCCCGCACCCAGTCCTCATCTCGTGTCTCTGCGCGCACATCGGGAGTGGAAGGCCGTGCAAGGTGAAGGCATGGAGAAGCATGACTCTCTTCTGGATGTGGCAGAGCAGGCGGAACCCACAAAGGAAACCGTCGAGGCCGGTGCGGTCTACGAAAGCGACAGCGATGCGCCACTCCTGCAGAGGCAGAAACAGAAGTCCGGCGACGGGTGGAGCTCTCAGCGCCTACGGACTCGTGGGAAAACGTGCGCAAATTATGACGAGAGCTCCGGTGCCGAGTCAGACTCCGGATCAGGCCCCGAGGATGGCTACGGCGAGGAAGAACCCAAGCATATTCAGGGCATGTGCCACACCGTCGTCTTTCGTATCGACAACTCTCGTCCTCGCGAAGCGCTCTTCGACGAAAACGACTTTCTTGACGATGAACGAAGTGGTGACGAGGACTGGAACGGCAACGACGTGGTTGACGAAGGATATGCTTGGTAACGTTTCGGCCCTTGTATGATTTGTGTATTAGAATATTTGCATTGGGATGGCGCAACATTGGGCATGATTTTTGTTTTTGGGCTGCTGGAATGGCTCGGGGTAATTGTACGAGGGATGCTCTTGGTGCTCGAACGAACAGCGAGCAAGACGTCAGTCTGGAACGTGCTTTCTCACATCTATTTAATGCATGCAACATTTGGGTATCAGCATCGGCGAGGGCGACGGTGTCTGTCCACTGCAGCTGGAAGAACAATGCGCCACAACTGCGCCTCGCTCGTGGCTGTGACGTGACGTTAACCCTAGCGTTCGCCCTGTCCCCCACCAGTCAGCGCAGCCATTCTCGCTCATTATAAGCGCTCGGCGCGGCTCTTCTGTTACTCACTCACTCGATATCACCAAGATACTGCCCTGCCGGCATCCTCCTCGACCTGCAACTCCCCTCCATCGCATCCAAGTTACCCCGCTCCAGCGCCGGCGACAGCGACAGCGACAGCGACAACGACAGCAGCAATCCAGACAATGACGGCGCACACCCCCCCACAGCCGCCCGTGTCCCCAGACTCAGGCCCGACCGACCCTACGCTGCCAAAACTCCCCGCGGGCTGGATTGCTCAGTGGGACAACACGTACGTGCCTCTTGCTTTTCGGCGGACACGCATGCCCCGCACATACACGTCTCTAACCGCCCGATAGGTCTCGAAAGTACTACTGTAGGTATCCCCCACGCGACCGACGATCCCGCCACACATGGACGCAGATTGGGGAGCTAATATCGGTACAGATGTGCAGATTAGCACCGGCGTCTCTCAATGGGACCTCCCCACCAGCGAAGCTCCTGTCGGCGGTGGCTCTCACACCAGCACCCCGGCACAGAACGCGAACCCGTACGATAGGCCGGCAGGCACCGCGGGCCCCGATGTCGGCGACGGCACAAGAGGCGTGGACGGGGCGACGGGAGATCGCGGCGGCGGCATCGGAGTACGTTCTTGCACCCAGAGGGAGGGCAGGGTGGCGGCTAATCTGCGCATGTAGGGCTTCGCACTGAACGCGCTCACCGGCGGTAAGAACGGCGGTAAGAACGGCGGCGGCGGGAACCTCGTCGGCCAGCTCGCAGGCTCCTTGCTCGGGGGAGGAAAACAGGGGAAGCAATCGAGCAGTGGAGGGTCGGGGAACTTGGTCGGACAGCTTGCGGGGTCATTTCTGGGCGGGGGGAAGCATAGCAACGCGAGCCAATCGGGACATGGGTCGTCCGGTCAAGGTGGTGGGAATGCCAGTCACGCGTCATCAGGTGGCCTGGGGGGTCTTTTGGGAGGCGTGCTGGGCGGCGGCTCTGTAAGTCCTGTCTGCCATCTGCTGTACTGGAGCGTGGCGAAGAAATCGAGCTGACGAATATGCGCCGCCAGCACAGCAAGCCGTCGAGTGACTACGGATACAGTCATGGTAACTCGCAAGGTGGTACGTACAGCGGTACGGCACCACCGACATCCTACCAGCCTTCAGCCGCTGCGCACGGCTCCGCCCCAAGCCAGCATCAGCAAAACAGCTACTCGTCGCCCACGCCAGGAGGCCAAGGTCAGGGCCAGTACGGACAGGGTCAGCACAACCAGCCCCAGCAAGGCGGCTACGGACAGCAAGGAGGATATGGAGGCCCGCCGCCAAATCAACAGCACTACTCTTCCCCCGCGCCCGGCCAGCCCCAAGCAGGTCAGTATGGTGGCAGCCACAGCCCGTACGCGCCGCAAGCCCAGCAACACGGCGTCTACAGCGGCGGACCTGGGTATGGTCAGCAGGCTGGCTATGGAGGGCCGGTTCATCAACAACCAGGAGCATATGGCGGTCAGCACGGTGGTGCCCCGTACGGAGTGCCGCAGAACTACGACCAGCACCAACATAACCAGTACGGTGGCGCACACAATCAGTATCCGCCGCCACCGCAACATCAGCAGAGTTATGGACAGCAGGGAGGTCAGGGAGGACCACCGCAGCCGGGATGGCGATAAGTACTGGACGTATATGAGGAATGACGGGTTCTGTATGAAAATTGGATGCGGAGGGTGATATTGTCGGATCTGGTTTGAGGGATGAAACAGTCTTGGGGTGAAGCGTACGACCATGACGGGGGCGTATGTTGGACCTTTTTTTCCAACTTTGGCGGTGGCAATTGCGGGGTGGATGAAGGGGTTCAGTAACATGGACTGAAGATGGCCTTTTTTCCCTTCTTGCTGCGCCCGTGGCCTTTCATGTCTGTCGTGTTGACCCTCCCAATGCTCTCGTACGTTCCGGGACGTTGGGCTCTACATTTGGATCACGAGCCGAGGTTCAAGGTAGGTGTCTGCACTATTCACTTCGCTCGTGACCTGCACTCTCGTTCCTCGTCTCCTCACCCCCCAAACAGATCCGCACCATCCCCTCCCACAAGCCCCAGACTCTGCGTCTCACTCCTGACCATCCAACTCACCCGTACCTTGCCCCGTTTCTCCCCGACCGCACTCCCCTCGCACCCAGGCACCATGCCCGCATCCACGCCCCCCGCCCACGAACTCAGCGCCGCGCGGAACCCTTTTGCGTCTTCGCGCGGTATGCGTATGTGAACGGAGAGGCCGGTGATGGACAGGATGTCGATGGGGATGGAGGAACCGGTGAGGCCGAGGTAGGAAGCCAGCGGGGCGGCAAGGATGGTGGATACCGTGAGCTCATCGAGGGTCCCTATAGGGGGGGACGCGGTAGGAGGAGGAAGAGCCGAGTTGGAGGCAGAGGGCGAGGTAGATGTCGTGGGGTCGTGAGGCAATGTGAGACTCAGGTGGAAATACGTCCATTGGGGCGCGCGGAAGGTTGACGTGTAGAGGATGTGCGGTTTCTCTTTGCGCTTGCGCTTCTTGGACGGGAGGATGGGGGGGGCGTCGGGCATGGGAGCGTCGGTTGCTGGGGCTGCCATGGTGGAGGTGGAGGGTGGAATTGAAGCTGGAGAGAGCTGAGAGCTGAGAGCGCGACGCGGATCGCGAATCGCGAATTATTTCAACGAATTACTCACATTTGGGTCTTATCGATAAGCGCCTGCCTGTCCCCGATTTCCCCTCGCTCCTCGGCACAAATCGCCTCCACAGTCTCTCCAGAACGCGAAAGCACTTCTGGTACGCTAACAGGCATCATGATGGCTATCCGCACCACGAAATGTTTGGAATGTTTTTGAATTACAATTGAAGTAGCTTCTAAAAAGGCCCCACGAAATACAGGTGTGCACCAAACGCCACAGTAGCACGGCAAGGTTCTCCTGGGGGGGGGGGGGGAGGAAATATGGTTAACCGCAACCACAATATCCTCCAACCCTCGTTTTGGCTCGACTCAACCAGGAACAGTGCCAGCCTGTCCGATATCCTGCGCTTCCATATCGCTAACATCCATCTGCATAAACCACCTGCAGGCTTCGGTCAAGATACCGGAAAAAACTTATACAGTACCAACTGCTTGACAAAAGAAACGAGTACGTGCCGGATGGTAATCCTTATGATAGATAGATACTGATGTCGAAAGAAACCGGGCTGAGCTGGATACAGCTGAAGTATGACAAAATGGATTGGGGGTATCAACGCGGTTGAATCAAATGAAGAAATCAAACGCCAGAAGGATATGGCGAAAGTAAACTTTTGGTAGTCTTGGCAAACAACAGAAAAAATCGCTGCATGAACCTGGGGCGTGACCAGTTGTCGGGAAGAGCTTCACCATGGCAGAGCTACTCCCTCCTCTTCCTCTTCCCATCATCTCCTTGCAAAAGGAGACGGCGTGAAGTCGTCAAACTTGAACTTGAGTCCGCCACCAGGAAGATTTACATTCATGTCCTCAGTTACCTTGCGGAGTTGATATATTGAACGCAAGATATGGTGAAAGAAACCCTTCTGGTGCTCAAGTTCGGCCATGGTTTTTTCAACGTAGTCTTCAAGTTCGGTGACATGCTCGCTCATCATGTCCATCTGTTCCCCGTTCCTGGCTTGTTCGCCTGAGATGGAATGAACATCGGCCATGATGCTGTCGACGGTTTGCTTCCGTTCAACGTGCTCAGTCTTGATCAGGTCGCGTAGTTCAATCTCATGACCAATACGCGCCGACTTTTCAGAGTCGATGGTCGTGGAAAGTTTCCGCGTCTCTTCCATCAGTTGATTGATGCTCTGGCTCATCTGCCTCTGATCAATAGAGATATGAGCTTCAAGTTTCGAAGCCTTCTCGTCAGTGCTACCAGCGGCCATGATAGCCTTCTCCGAATTATTGAATGCACTCTCAGTCCTTAACGACAAAATGTTCAGGCGCTTCGAACACCGCTCCACAGTCTGCTTGAGTGATTGTTGTTCCTGTTGAACGGACTTGAGTCGGTTGAGGAAGTCTGGAGCGTTGGGATAGTTTTGTGTGATCCAATGAACCATCTGTTGGTAGATTGCGTCGGTCGTGATATTCTGATACCGGGTTTCAAGGTCTCGGAGAGCGGCTCGGAGAATATCAAGTTCTCCTTCGATATAGCTGGGCCCCTGCGGCAATGAGATGACTCGTTGCTCGAGGGTTTGCAGTGCAGCTTGCCAGCTGTGCATTGTATTCTCAAAAGCATCTTGCCGATTATGCGACGCTGTCTGGCTGGTGACGATTGCTTCGATCTGCTGTCGGTCGGTGGTGGAGAGAGCAGGCTGCGGCGTCTTGACCCTGAACGATTGTTCACTCTTGAGTTTGTTGATCTCTTCCTCCATGTTTTCTTGAAACGTCTTCAAGATATCGTTGACCTGCCTTGGAACAGTAGTCGTGATTGTTGTCGTGGTATTTTCCAGTTCGTGTTGGATCCGCTGGAGTTTCTCCGATAGATCATCGATGTTCTGAAACCCAACCCTGATGTCGTCCAGCATATTTTCAATTATGTCACTCTGCTTCGTCAGGTACCCATTGGACGAAGAATTCGGGCTGTGCCTCTTGTCTTCAGTTACGGTCTTTGGGTTTTCAAAATCAGTGTAGTGGGATAATCGTGCTTCTAGCTCGGTCCTGAAACCAGTGAGGTTGTGCCCGTCGTGGATGGACATTTTGGTTTCAAAGGCTGACTGGAGCGCATCGAGATTCTCCTTGTACTCCAACATCCGCTTCCCTAGCTGTGACTCCAACGTAGCGAGCTTCCTCGTCTGCTCTTCAGCTTGACTGCTCATCTTCGAAACCAGCTCAGACTTGACGGCATCGATATTATCTGACATTTGCTTCTCCAGCTGAGCCTTGAGCGCTGTGATCTTTCCCTTGATGATTTCAGGGCGAGCCATCGAGCCAGTTGTACTCCTGTCCTCATCATTGTGAGCCGATAGACGCATATCCAGATCAGACAGCTTCGTTTTCAGATCTTGAACACAGTCTGCAAGCGATGTCTTGACCTCGTTAACTTGGGCCTCGATTGCAGAAGATACGGCTTGGAGCTTGGATCGTATCTTCTCGTTTTCGTTTCGGGTGACGTGGCCAGACAATCGTGTTTCCAACTCTGCTTTGAGTTGCCCTCTACTACATTCGACAGCCGTATTCAGTTTGTTGTATTGATCGATGACTTTGGTGGTGTCCTTTCTCAGCTGGGCTAAGCTTTCTTCGCTGGTATCGAGTGTCGTGGCCATCCGTTTCATCCGCCCTTCCAACGCATTTCCGTCGCTAGTCGTGATGGTGTCTCGTCTCAAAGCTGCGATGGTATGCTCCAGGTCACTGCCAAGCTTGCTGAGCGATGTTGCCAACTCTACTTGCGCACTTTTAACGACGTTTATTTCTCCCACCGCCGTTGTCAGGTTATGTATCCTGTGCAAGACCGTTTCTCCCGTTGTCTCGTATTCTGTAATCCAGGGTCCGATGTAGGTTTGGAGACCGTCGGATAGCTCACGAAGTTGTTCCGAGAAAGCCTGCTTCACATCGTCGAGGCCGTCCTTTAGATCCTTCTGGAGTGCCTCATAATTGTTGTTTTGGTTCTTCTCCAAATTTTCAACCCTGTCTCGTAATTCATCCACCATATTATGTGTGGACACCTCGTTTCCGGCAACCCGATCGGTCTCCTTCTCAGGAGCTACCAAGTTACCAAGCTTGTCGAAAAAACTTGTTGCCTGTAGTCTTTCTTGAAATTCAAGCAATTTAGGAATATTGGGAAGCAAAGAAGAATGAGCATCGGGCAATGGTTTGGTTGACGAGCCAATTTTTAGGGCATCGACCTCTTTCTGGATTGTGTGCATACGTTCCGTGATCATGCTTTGCAGATGCTCTTGCGTTGTCAGCTCCGAACGCGTCTCCCTCCACTTAGTGAGACCATCCATGGTTGTTTGCAGCGAACTCAATGACGTGGATACAGCCTGTACCTCGTCCGAATGCTTTTTCCGCCACGTTTCCAGGTTGTTCATGGCCGATTGAATGGTGTTGATCTGTGCAGGCATGTTCGATAACGACTTCAGCTGTTCGGGAGATCCAGCCTTGAGTGACTGTTCCAACCCATTGATGCGCTCTACCAATGAGTTTCGCTCCTTTCTCATGTTCTGAACCTCGAGCTGCAAAGCTTTGATTTCTGCCCGACTGTAGGTAGACAGATTTTCGTTATTTGTTGTGCCAGGTGACACTATATCCAGGGATCCATTTGCCAGTCCAGACACTGGTATCGTGCCCAGATTGCTACAGAGTTTTTTGGTCTTCTCTGCCTCGGTTAAGGCTTGCGCACGTTTTCTAGCCTTGAGGGCACGAAGAGAGTTGATGGTGCCTGATGCGCAGCCTTCGAGTTGCTCAGCCTGGATGATACGAGACTTGTATTTTTCCGCATTCACTTGATTAATAATGTGTATCATCTGCTGCATAGACAAAGTAGTGCTGTTTGGGCCATTGTCAGAGTGCATAGAAGGCACTGGAGGAGGCGAGGGCCTGTATTAGTCAATAATCTGTTCATCTCCAGTCCTTGACGCGGAGTCAGTCGCAATGAGCCATTTATATCAGCGATAAATTGATGTCTCAGTGGAAGTGCACTGGATGTTCGCCAGGCTTCCTGGTAGCATACTGTAGGCACGTTAGCGTTGAACTGCAGTTCCCACATTCCATATCGCTCACCCTGTCCATGTCCATAGATCGGACCCTCTTTTCCGGAGGACTTTCCCCGCGCGGCCAAGTCCCGACCTGCCGCTTCCTGGGGCTCTGTTGATTGGGAGCTGGCAAAGGTCCAGCGGTGGTCTCTGGAGAACTGGATAATGCTGTGTCAGCCGCGGTTTATGTTCAACTTTGGTGACACAAGACGAAGTTGGCTCCCTCAAAAAGGTGCTGTCACGCTGTTGCGTTCACCGTTGCAAGAATATGAACATGACTCATGTTGCTCCCAGCACGGGTAGTGCGCGACGATAAGATGGAAGGAGGCAACATACCCCAGAGCCGAAGAGGAAGAGACGCGATTGCCGCCTGGATTGTATGCTGGGACGGCTTTGGTTGTTGAAAGATTCGGGTACGCAGGACGGCCTGCCATCTCCATGAGAAAGGGCTCTACCGCTGCTGCCCTCGAGTGATCGAAGGACATCACGGTGAAGGCGGCAAAAGGGAAAGCGGGGGTTAGTCGAGACAAAACAAGTGCAGTCTCTATAAATGTTAATGATTTGCCGCGACACTCTTTGACGCGCTACCGACGCGCTACCGACCGGATAGGCTTAGCGTTGTGGGTCCACATCTCCAGCTAGAGCGCTTCCAGCAGCTGCATCGCGAACTTTCGCTGTCACGACGGAAGGAAGTCGCCATTATCACATCCAACCCTCCATCCTCGTCCATTGCCGTCACGATGGCTCTCGTAAGTAGAGGCGGCCTCTTTTTCTTCTGATGCAACGCTGACAATGGATGGCAGCCCATCACCACCATCGCCGAGAGCAAAGAGCTCCGAGGGTTGAACCTCATCGCGGCCCACTCCCACATTCGCGGGCTGGGAGTCGAATCGGACACGCTCGAACCGAAGGCTTCGTCGCAGGGGCTGGTTGGGCAGCAGAAGGCGCGCAAAGCGGCTGCCGTGATACTGCAGATGGCGAAGGAGGGCAAGATTGCGGGTCGCGCCGTTTTGATAGCAGGGCCGCCCAGCACAGGGAAGACGGCCATTGCAATGGGCATGGCGCAGTCGCTGGGTGCCGACGTGCCCTTCACCATGCTCGCCTCGTCCGAGATCTTCTCGCTGGAGATGTCGAAGACGGAGGCGCTCACACAGGCATTCCGCAAGTCGATCGGCGTGCGCATAACAGAGGAGAGCGAGGTCATCGAGGGCGAGGTGGTCGAGATCCAGATCGACCGCAGTGTGACGGGCGGGAACAAGCAGGGAAAGCTCACGATCAAGACAACCGACATGGAGACCATCTACGACATGGGCACGAAGATGATTGACGGGATGACGAAGGAGAAGGTCATGGCAGGCGACATCATCTCCATCGACAAGGCCTCGGGAAAGATCACAAAGCTCGGACGATCCTACACACGCTCACGCGACTACGATGCGATGGGCATTGATACAAAGTTTGTGCAGTGTCCCGAGGGCGAACTGCAGCAACGGCGCGAGATGGTGCACACGGTCAGTCTGCACGAGATTGACGTGATCAATTCGCGGACACAGGGCTTTTTGGCCCTCTTCTCTGGCGACACGGGCGAGATCCGGAGCGAGGTGCGAGATCAGATCAACACAAAGGTGGCGGAGTGGAAGGAAGAGGGCAAGGCTGAGATTGTGCCCGGCGTGCTATTCATTGACGAAGTCCACATGCTCGACATCGAGTGCTTCTCGTTCATCAATCGTGCGCTCGAGGACGAACTCGCACCTATAGTCATCATGGCAAGCAACAGAGGGAATACACAGATCAGGGGAACCGACTACCGATCCCCACATGGGCTGCCGCTAGACTTCCTTGACCGCGTGGTTATTGTCAGCACCAACGCGTACTCTAGCGAGGAGCTGCAACAAATCCTATCGATACGGGCACAAGAAGAAGAGGTGGACATCTCGCCCGATGCCCTGGCGCTGCTGACCAAGATTGGCCACGAAAGAGGACTAAGATACGCAAGCAACTTGATCACCACTTCCGATCTGCTCCGCAGCAAACGGCAGGGGCCAGACGTCAGCGTTGACGACGTGCAGCGAAGTTTCGCGTTGTTCATGGACCCGACCAGAAGCGTCCAGGTAAGAGATGCACCCCCGCAATCCGATTGTACATCGCTGACAAGGCTGCTTCAGTTCGTAGCGGATTCCGAAAAGCGCCTCATTGGCGATGCAGGCGCCGTCTCTTTTGCGGTCACAAATGGCACAGATGCGATGGATGTCTCATAGGTGCACTATACCCACTGTTTGGTTGGTCGGCGTCGAGGTACAGGCACAGGGACAGGTGGCTCTGGACTTGGAAAAGTTTGTAGGAAATGCATTGTACGCTTAGCTTAGTAGAGCAGCATTTTTGGCATCTTGAACCTGTGAACGTTGGCGACGATGGTGAGGTGATAATTTGAGTCGTTTGAAACACCAACGTGACTCTTCGAGTGCTATTGATAGTCAGCCTCGCCATGGCATTCCTCGCCTGTCACATCGCATCAAATACATGGCATCGAAACAATCCGTTTCATCAAACCAGCACAGGCGCATGTCGTTTCTCGAAGTTTTGCAAATTAAGGTGGCCTGCCGCGTTTCTCCCTGTGATTGCTTCATGCGTGGAGGCATGCGTCATCGCCCGAAAGCTCCATGCACGCTAGAAGCCCGGTCGGCGGGTGCATCGTTGATTGTACTACGTAGTGCGATGGCGGCGGAGTCTTTTGAACACGACCTGTTCAGACGCAAAGCACGGCAGCCAAGGTTGTGCGAGAACAGTGCCCAGCCGGCGTGGAGACGGGCAAGCCGGCTCCAAGCCCATGGTAGTATTGACACAGCTTGGCCGATGTACGACGTAGATCGTCTGGTGTGCCAATAATACCAATAATCCCGCGGATCGTCTCCACTTGCATTGAAGAGGCATGCGGCAGGAAATAGTGCCCCAGGCCGCGCGTAAAGGCCAGGATCGGGATGCAACAACTCCCTCCAAACACTAATCAGACTGCATCTCTGCCAATTTGCCCGGTGGCGCGGCGCTACTTTGCACACGACTGCTTGCCGCCATTGCAGCTTTGCGGCGCAAAGTGTGGCGCCCCAGATCCACTACGGCTGTTTGTTCGTACGACGCAGAGGATGAACGGTTTGCGTGAAAGGATTTCTGCTTAAAGATGCCGAGCCCGCTGTCAGATGTTCCCATCGGAGGATGTGGTTTCTGTTTGGATTGTTCCCAGCATAAAAGACTTGCTTCCCGCCTTGTCCTCCACCGCCGGCACCGTCATCCGTCCCTTCCCTACGTCACCGTTTCTTGCTGTTTCCGTTGCCCGCGACCTTCTGATAAGAGAGAAGCCATCTCAGACCATTTCGTTCCTGTCCTTCGGCATCCTTCAGACGGGAGTCGGTGTGATTGCTGCACTACATCGACTGTCCAGACGCCACACTCGGCACAATATTGCTATTGCCGGTGTCTTCGTTGTCGGAGTCGCTCCCTTCCAATATGCGGTTTTCTACGTGCGCGGCGGCCATCGCGGCGGCATCTCTTCTGGGTTCGACTGTTGCGTCGCCCGTCCGGATAGAGAGGAGTGTACATGTTGCATCAGAGGAGAAGAAGCTGGCAAAGCGGTTGACGGATGCGGAGAAGCAGAAGTTGAAATACTTTCACGAGCCTGGGTACGTCTACATTTCCCCGGATCCTGAATCATGCATGGCTCGATTAGAGGGCTCGCCGCTTCCGTCTGGATGGTTACTCGCTTGTTGAGATGCTGACGTACGAGCAGAGAAGGTGATGTGATGGGGCACTACGACGCTCGGTATTTCCGCAACGTGGTCTCGGACGAGGAGCGGACGGAAACGCAACTCCACATGATCCGCGCCTATCTCGACTGGTTCCGCGAACACAACCTCGACACATGGATAGCACACGGAACGTTGCTTGGCTGGTGGTGGAATGGGAAGGTAGATTGCACTCGACATTGCTGTCAACTCCGCGCTAACTCTTGACCCCAGCGGCTACCATGGGACTGGGACCTCGATACTCAAGTGTCGGGCGCCACCCTCTCATACATGGGCGAAAAGTATAACCAGACACGGCACACATACAACCCAGGAAACGGCAAGCCGGAGCGCGAGTACCTACTGGACGTCAACCCGATGATCAGTAGCCGAGAGCGGGGAGACGGCATGAATGTTATCGATGCAAGGTGGATTGACGTTACCAATGGTTTGTTCATCGACATCACCGGCCTCAGCGAGACACATCCCGATACCAACCCGGGCCAGTGGGTTTGCAAGAACTACCACCGATACCAAACTTCCGACCTATATCCAATGCGCGAGACCATGTTCGAGGGCGTCGTTGCAAAGGTGCCATATTCGTACGACAAGATCTTGATCGAAGAGTACGAGGAGAAGGCGCTTGTCGTCACTGAGTTCCAAGGGTATGTCGCAATTCCCCTCCCTCGGTTGGATTTGCCTAATATGTTGCAGTCACGCATGGAACCCACAGCAAAAACTCTGGGAGAAGACGCCCTGGCAGGTCGAGCAAGATCGTCGAGGAGCCGAGCTTCGCAGGGAGGAAGACGAGAGACGCGAGCAAGACGACCTCGTGGAAAAGCTGGAAGAGGAAGAGTTGAGGAAGAAGGCTGCCAAAGAGGAACTAGACGATCTGGTATGATTTTTTATGGTCTGTTGCATGGCGACTCGTATGGGCACACAGCATTGAGCATCATGCATTTACATGGCGCATTGGCTTGGTTTCTGGTCTTTGCCCAATTGCTTTTTTGGAAATTTTGAGAAGTAAGCCATTTTGGGCACAGCGTTTGGATTGGATGCGAGCATTGATACCCACACCGCATGTTGGAGCGTGGCTGCAGGGCTTTCGAGGTCATTTTTTATTTCAAGGGGAGAGGTGATCAGTATGTATATTCATAGCATTTATGAGCCATACATGTTGAAATCACCTGCGCCAAACACTGAGCACTTGCTACACGGACGATATTCGCACGACCGGTACCTGAAAGGGTAGGTGAACGGTGGTCGCACGTGAGCGTTTGGCGCGATTACAAATTCCCGCGCGATGGCGGACGGGCATAGAAGCCTCGCGAACCTCACCCAACACCGGCAACATCACAGTCTATACATGGCCGTTTTGATCTTGATCTCTCCACTAACACATCTTCCCACTTACCATCCGCAGCTCCTCTAGAACGGAAATATGGACTCCGATCTCGAACTGGCCCTCATACACCACGGCAAATCCATCAGCCTCTCCTTCGCCCAGGATGCCACAATCTCGGATCTCTCAGAGCGTGTCGCATCCTCCCTGTCCATACCGCCATCGAACCAAAAGTTCCTTGTGAGCCCCAAGATCGGCCTCCTCAAACCGCCTTTCAAAGACGCCACCCTCGCGCTCTCTGCCCTCGTCGGCAAGAAGATCACACTCATGGGCAGCACAGCTGCCGAGCTCTCATCTCTCAACGCTTCGATATCGGCTGCTTCTGCGCCTCGACGGCCGGGGCCGGTAAAAGCAGCTGCGCCAGCGCGAAACAGGGATTGGAAGAAGGTACAGGACGAAGCGCAGTATACCTTCCACACACTACGGCCGTTACCACATCTTCCGAACCCTGAGCGCAGCCTCAAGTTCCTGGAGCGATTACGAGACGACGCAGGCATCAAAGCCGCAATGCGCGCCCATAAATTCAGCGTCCCGCTACTCACCGAAATGGATCCTGCCATGCACACCACGCACGAGAGTCGCACACTGGGTCTGAATCGTAACCGCGGCGAAGTCATCGAGCTGCGTCTCCGAACAGATGCCTACGATGGGTACAGGGATTACAAAACCATACGAAAGACGCTGTGTCATGAGCTTGCACACAACGTTTGGGGACCGCATGATCGGAATTTCTGGGATTTGTGCAAGCTGATCGAGAGAGAGGTGGAGAGGGATGACTGGAGGAGTGGCGGGCACACGGTGGGGAATGAGGAATACGCCGAGTATGACGAGGTATTTGATCATGGGGGGTGGACAGGCGGGGAGTTTGTGCTTGGTGGAGGCGGGGGAGAGACGGTGGTGAGTAGTGCGGGTGGTGGTACTTTGAGTCGGAGGGAGATTCTGGCGAGAGCGGCCGAGGAGAGGGCAAAGAGGACAAAGGAGGCGGAAAGCGAGGGTAGTGAGACATAGATATGGTATGGGGTGTCCTATAATATTGTGTGTGTGCAAGAGTTCCATCTTCAACCCAACGAACACATCAAATCGGCCCTGGACTTGCCTTGCCGAGCCCTCGGTAAACAACCAACGACCATGACATCTGTCACTTGATCCGAAGCGGGAAGGTAACATTGCGACCTGTGGCGACAAGCCAATGAGAGCAAACTCCACACCGTTGAACGTCCACGAGACGCTAGCAGACCCCAGCCACTAGTTGGCCGCTTTCCCCGCAGAAAAGTTTTGAACATGGTGCTTAAAGGACCTCACGCGCCCTGCCACGACGCACCATCGGCGCTGGGTCCTATTCCGACCTCTCTCTTTCCCCGCATCACGGCAGCACCTGGTTTCGACGACCCCCACAAGTGGGCCCACTCGAATCTTCAAAGGAGCCGAGCAGATTGAGCGGAAAGGAAAGAGGGGGGGAGAGCAGAAATGGCGGACGCGAAGGAGATCCAGGCTACGGACGAGCCCGACCACTCTTCAACGACCAAACTCGCCGCCGACAAAGTCATCAACGATGCACGCCTCGCTACCGACAAAGAACACTCTATGAGTTTATGGCAAGGCCTCAAGCTCTACCCCAAGGCCATAGGCTGGTCCCTCTTGATCAGTACTTGCATTGCCATGGAGGGCTACGACGTCTGCCTCCTCTCGAACTTCTTCGGCTTCCCTGAATTCAAGAAGAAATACGGCTCTCAACTTCCCGACGGCACCTACGAGATTTCAGCGGCCTGGCAGTCTGGCCTGTCGAATGGAGTCACCGTAGGTGAAATCATTGGCCTGATGATCAATGGTTGGGTCAGTGAGAGATATGGCTACAGGTATACTGTAATGGCTTGTTTGACCCTGATCATTGCATTCACGGCAATTTTCTTCACTGCCCAGACCGTGGTGCATTTGTTGATTGCGGAGATCCTGTGTGGAATTCCTTGGGGCGTTTTTCAGACGCTGACAATCACCTATGCTTCCGAGGTTTGTCCTGTGGCGCTGAGAGGATATTGTGAGCTCTCCCACTTCTCCTCTTCCATCGAGCTAGAGAAACGGAGAGGATGAAAGCTGATTTGAGGGAACAGTGACAACCTATGTCAACTTCTGCTGGGGTCTCGGTCAACTCATCGGCATAGGCGTGATCCGTGCCATGCTCTCCCGCACAGATGAATGGTCCTACCGCATTCCCTACGCCTTGCAATGGATGTGGCCCGTCCCGCTCATGATCGGCGTATTTCTCGCCCCGGAGTCTCCTTGGTGGCTCGTTCGACGCGGCCGTCTTGTAGATGCGAAAAAATCACTCCTTCGCCTCACCAGCTTGGACCGCGAGACGGACTTTGACGCTGATGAAACTGTCGCTATGATGGTTCATACCACAGCCCTCGAAGAGAAGATCACTTCCGGAGCTTCCTACCTCGACTGTTTCAAGGGCACGGACCTGAGAAGGACGGAAATCGTGTGCATGGCTTGGGCTATCCAGAACCTAAGTGGGAACGCGTTTTCAGGATATTCGTCGTACTTCCTGCAACAAGCTGGACTCCCTGCGTCGACTTCGTACGATTTCGCAATGGGCCAGTACGGAATCAATATGGCCGGCGTCCTCGGCGCTTGGTACCTCATGAAAATTGGTCTGGGACGTCGAACACTGTATGTCGGCGGTCTCTGCGGGTTGTTCGTCATGCTCTTCATCATGGGCATGTTATACAAAGTTCCTGAATCACATCGACAGCAAGGCGCTATGGCGACGGGGTCGATGATGATTGTCTGGGCTATGTTCTACCAGCTCACTGTCGGCACGGTGTGCTACTCGCTCGTCGCTGAATTGTCAACACGTCGCTTGCAAATCAAGACCGTCGTTCTCGGTCGCAATCTGTACAACATCGTTGGTATAATCTGCAATGTTGTTACGCCATACATGTTGAACCCCGGCGAGCTGAATTGGAAGAACAAGACTGGATTCTTCTGGGCGGCCATCTGCTTCTTCTGCATCGTGTATACGTATTTCAGGCTACCGGAGCCACAGGGGCGGACGTTCGCGGAGCTGGATCTACTGTTCGAGAAAGGTGTCCCGGCCAGAAAATTCAGTAGTACGAAGATCGACGTCTTTGAAGAGGCGAATGTGATGGATACCAATACATTCCATACGTATGAGGAGAAATTGGGTAGGGCGCACCAGGAGCCAGGGTTTGCGGCCGGTACGGGTGTGTGAGGGGAACAAGATGATGATAGGCTGCGTCCGTGATAGACGAGCCTGGTATGCAGAGACGTCGTGGGATGACCCTCCTATTATATAGATTCCGCCGGGGTTGAGACTGGTTGCAAAGTCCATGTCTGCGGTCGTAAGATTGAGCGCTGTCCGGGCACTCGAGTTATAAGCTGCGCCTCTCCAGTAGTCAGTTAGGACGGTGAAGGGCAATTCAGGCACAGTCGTTCCATTGTCCGCTTTCGTATTGGCGGAGAAAAAGGAAGTAGTGGCGCCTGGGTCGAAGCTTGGGTACACAACATGGCCTGTACCGTTGGCTAACGGTTGGTAGATCTCGCGCACGGTATTGACTTGTGCGTATGTCAAGCAGACGGAGGAGTTGAGGACGCCAGTACCGCAAGCGAAGATGGAAGATTCAATCCAATCAACGACCATTGAGCTCATCAGTATGCCATCAAAGTCGTCGGGATAAAAAACAGCCTCTTCGTATCTTTGCCTAGCCCCCGGTATAGTGTTGAGGCTCGAGTTGACTCGTTGACAAGACATCAGCCCTAAACTCATGTTTGCAGCGGTAGAATGGAAAGGGACGATCAGAACACAGGTAGAGAAGCTAATCTTAGAAGAGATGGGGACTGGTGAAGGAATCCGGTCTCACAGCAATTAGCTTTTCGTCCATACACGCTCATGATATACCACCGAATATTTGTGCGTTCACCAGGCTCTTAAGTGATCCTCACGGACGTCGAATCCAGGTACCTAATAATGCCTGAATCTCATCTTTGTATGAAATTTCTTCCATCACTCCGAAAGTCCAGAATGCTTAACTGGGGGCTAGAAGATTGAGGGAGGGGGAATTATGGCAAAACACTGGCAACGGAAGCAAAGATACGACTGCTTTTGCGAAGATCGTTGACCACAATCTCACATGAACATTTCCCTTGCATTTGGTTACGAATAAAAGCATCCTAGAATATACAAGTCATAATGCTGTCACTTCTCGCATGCCTTGGAGCCTTCAACACCACTGGCCCTTAGTATCAACCAGCTCATGCATCTGGAACTATCGATTCTTGATACCGGCCCGGAAAGAAGTACGCGACAGAGTACACGGCGAAGGACGTGCATGGTGGTATGACGGTAACGAGACCGTTTTGAAGAGACACGCGCTGTGTAAGTGCCACAACGGACATGGAGACCGAGGCCACCACTATGCTCAGAAATACGTAGCTATTTCATCAGCCACATGGCCTCACCAAAGAAGCTCGGGTTGTAAGGACTCACAGTCGATGGTTACGCACTCGTCGACACTGCATCATGATGTAGGTCGAGACGAAGAAGGACCACGCTCCAAAGACCCTATGATTCGACCATTAGTCCCTGCTGGGCACCGCGACTCGGACCATTGAGCACTCACATCCACGAAATCCTTGGATCGATAGCCGAATCATTTCGCATCATCAGCCACAGGATGCTCGTGATACCCATGAGCGGTCCCAGTACGTTGCGGGAAACAGTGGCCACGGTGCCACCAATCAGGAGACATAGTTCGAAGAAGGTACTTAAGGAGCGAGATCCAAGGGGATGGTGTCCGATAGGGTGTTGCTGATGTATGGAAGGAAGTGACGGTGCATAAGCCTCGTTGTCCAGGGCAGCCGTTGGCTCAACGAGGGTTGAAAATAGCAGCACCACAAGTATCCATATCGCACAAGCCGGTAAGACTTGGTGGTGGTGAGCACGCGAAAGAATCATATCGTGCAATGGCCGGTGCAGAGTCGCGTATTTCGCAGCATTGGAGGTGCTTCTCTTGATGGTAGTCATGGTTGTCGATGTCTTCGTGAGCAACAGAAAGGAAGCGCTCTGCTGAGGGAGGTAATAAGCAGGAAGCTTGATGGAGGAATGTCCAGAAAGTATGAGGTGGAGTCCTGGAAAACAAGAGTTGAAAGGAGCAGAGTGTCTTGCTTTGTCTTTGACATTGAAATTTCGGCGTTAAATATGTCTCGACATTTTCAAGTGCTCGTTTTGGTGGTTCGCAATGATTTGGTGGTTTGCAACGATGCGAAAGGAGGCACGCAGGCAGCACCGGCAGTGACCGTGTGTGCAGTGGGTCAAGACGTACAGGTACCGGGCGAGTTTGCAGTGACTCGTCTGATGTTCATCTTGATTCGTTCGGTTCATGTTACGGGTGCAGCTTACATATGCGCACTGTGGCACCAAGAGCCGAGGAAAATTGACTACTCGCCTCTTGCCAACACTAAAAGAAAGTTGAAGGTGTTGTTGTCGCGTATACTGCAAGAATTACCCCAATCAAAAGGGGGCCTGAATTGGGAGACTGCAAAAATGACACTGCTGGATTGGAGGCTTTGGATCCACTACATGATCTATTTCGGCATCTCTGCACCCTTTAGCTCGCTGTCCCTTTTCACGCCAACGATCACGGCAGGATGGATTGCCAGACTTCATGTAACGCGCAGACGTCAGCTGCCCTTCTTTTGCACCTGGAATGCCTTCCCCTTCCGTCGTCTTTCCAGCCAACGTGCCCAGCCCGAGTCCACCAAATCCTCCTCGACCACCAAATCCCGCACGCGGAACAGACGTGCAAGGCAGGTTTCCAACGCCCATTCCACCCATCCGGCCCTTCTCAGGAACGTGGTGAAGGCGAACCACACCACGGCGAACACGGCTCCTGCCGCGCATCCGACCAGGACCTGCTTCGGTGTGTGATAGGTCAGGTATATCCGGCTGCAAGCGACGGCGGCGGCGGAGGCAAGAGCGGCCACGGAGAGGGCAAATCGCTGGCCGAAACCGAGGGGCGTGTGGGTCTCGGTCGGGTGGGGGACGTGTCGAAACAGGAGGAAGAGGGACAGGGTGATGGAGAAGAAGGCGACGAACTGGGCGTGCGAGGAAGGCATCCCATAGCCCTTGCCGTGCATTGCTACCCTCCCGCGTCAGCAACACGCCCATTGGCCGGCAGGAGACGAAGGGAGGCTCACCGCGCGGTCGCTCTTCCTTGATGTAGCGCTTCAGGCACCAGTTCAACGCCTCGCACGCCATCTGCCCCGCAAACATGAGCAGAATCTCAATCTCGCGGTTGGACCATATCAGCGTCGCATACACAACACACAGGCCCTGGGGAACCAGGGCCAGCCAGGCGCAGAGGTACGAGACGCGGTCGGCCGGGTTCTGAGGCGGTCAGTCCCATCCCGTCCCCAGCGTGCAGAGGGAGCCGTACATAGTGAACGTGCGTCAGCGAGAGCGATGCGAGCGCCGGGCTGTCCATGGCCTCGGGCTGAAGTGGATGTTGTCGTGAGCGATTCTGCATGCATAGTAGATGGCATGTGGGAACATGTCGACAAGGATGATTACGTCATCCTGGCTGTTTTCGACGATGGCCGTGTCTATCGGATGCGACCTTGATTCGTCCTACTATGGCCAGCTTGGACACGGACGACGAACGCATAGAAGAGCTAGAAACCCTCCAATCCATCTATCCCGAGCTCCAACTCGAGCTCGACCCCACGAAGCCGTTTGCCGCACGCATCCATCTTCCCGTAGCGCCATCCACCCCACTCCCCGTTACCTTTGACGTCGAGCAACATGTGCAACGGCTGGCTTACCTGCCTCCCATCCACCTCGAGCTTGCCCTGCCCGTAGCCTACCCCTTCGGAGCCCCGCCATCCATCAGCATCTCGACCACGCCCTCGTGGCTGCCCGGTGCCACGATAGACAGCCTGGTCAAAGACGCAGCGTCGCTGTGGGATGGATATGGACGCGGGCCAATGCTTTTCGCATACATCAGCCACCTGCAAGAGGGCGCGGAGACGGCATTTGGGCTGTCGGAGCTCACCCTGCCCTCCGGTCTGCGGGCCGCACTTCTGGAATACAGCACGAGGTTGAAGCGCGAGCTGTTCGACAAGGAGACGTTTGATTGCGAAGTCTGCTTGGAGCCGAAGAAGGGCTCCGCGTGTTATCGGATGCAGCGCTGCAACCACGTCTTTTGCGTTGCGTGTCTGCAAGACTACTACAGCAGCTGCATCAGAGAAGGCGATGTAAACAATGTCAGGTGCATGTCGACCGAGTGCGGCAGCTCGACCCGGGGCCGGAAAAAGGTCCGTCTCGTATCGCCAAAGGAACTGCTCCAGATCCCACTGCCCATGGAGACGGTCGAGCGCTACGCGAAGATCAAGCGAAAGAAGAAGATGGAAACAGATGCCACCATCACCTACTGCCCGCGATCGTGGTGCCAAGGCGCCATGCGAACCGACAAGTACCCGAAGATCACCGACGTCGGCGACATGGACGAGTCCGGCTCGGAGGCGGAGGAGCCCGTTGCTCCCCAGGAGCCTCAAGCCACCGATCCAATTGAAAGGCGCCGTGTCGGTGTCGCCGGCATGGACCGTCTGGCCATCTGTGAGGATTGCAAACTGGCCTTCTGCCAGCTCTGCCTCGCATCATGGCATGGGGACTTTGTCCGCTGCGAGCCACGCGAACCCTCCCAGTTGACCGAAGACGACCAAGCCTCTCTCAACTTCATCACGAAGAACTGCTCACCCTGCCCGACGTGCGGCGTACCTTGCCAGAAGTCGTATGGCTGCAATCATATGACCTGTTTCCAGTGCAAGACACACTTCTGCTACTTGTGCGGTGCGTGGCTCAACCCCGATCATCCCTACGAGCACTTCAACAACCCCAAGAACAAGGGATGCGTCAACCGGCTCATGGATTTGGCCGAGGGCGATATGGCCCAAGGCGATGTCCAGTTTGGAGGGCGGAGGGGCGCGGAGCAGATTGCAGCCTTCTGGGAACAGGAGGCGATGCGAATACAGATGGAGCTGGACCAGCAGGATAGCTGAGAGGGGGGGGGGTGCCTGCGCCGGTGACTTGTGGTGTTGCATCCATTGCTTCAATCATATTCGAGTTGGTAGCACTTTTATCTATGTATTATACATGTAGAATGGTGCTGGAGATATGCAACGTCATAACCTCGCCAGAACGACCATTGGGACAGGTAGCTGCAGTGCGCGCGCATTGCCAGTCCTCGGGAAGCAGCTGAACGTGAAACGCGCTCCCTTTCTACTGCCCATCCACGGCAATTTCCCCGTTACGAAGCGTACACGTACCCCGTCACCCCACGAAGCTTGATCATTGGAAGTTACGGACTCTCGCGTCAGCCTACTATGTACAAGTAGCATAAAGTGCCTCAATATGCCAGTCTCCGCCCCCTTGTCGCACATCTCAGCCTCCTGGAGCTTAGCTGAAAGCTTATCTGTCTCGGCGCGAAGCTTAGCCTCCGCCACCTAGCGCCGGGCCGATGCAGATCTATTTATTGCACGGAAGGGAAGTACCATGGTATCTGCTGACGCTGCGAAAGGGGGTGAGCGGGCGGATGGAGCAATCGATGATGGGCAGCCGCGTTTTTTCCAAATCGAGTGGACGGGCAGATGTAGGTGGAATTTCGCTGTCAAATGAGTGGACGGGCAGATGTAGGTGGAATTTCGCTGTCAAATGAGTGGACGGGCTGATGTAGGTGGAATGGCGTTGTCAAGTCCTGGCACGTCGTGGAAAGCATTCCCCAATCGTTGCACACCCGCCTACCACGGCTGAGCCACCGTCATATTCCAGACCAACCGATGCTTTGCTTTTCTGAGCAGGCCCACCGTTATCCAATGGCCCTGTCGGGAGCTGATGATAGATGAAACATGGGTAACGGCGTTTTACATCATTTCACTTGCGGCTGCGCCTACCCTTCATACCATGTAGGTACCTATCCATCCATGCATGTGACGGGCAGCCAGCACACAGCAAGACCGTATCATGCCACCAGCCACACGCTTCGAGACCGTGCGGCGCTTTATTGATGGCGATGCCCTGCGAGGGTTTCCCTTTTCTTCTGTGGGGCTGGGGGTCAAAGGCTTGGGGCTGAGCTTACCATGTACACTGCAGTAGGATTTACGACCTCCTAATAACATCTTTCGTGGCTGCAGCTGCATCGGGATTCATCGGGCTTCTTGCCTTCTTACCTTGCTGTTTCTCTTTGGTGCGTCTGGTCGTTTCCCCGTCGAGCGACGAAAAAATCCTCCCTTTCTGTCGCCCTTGCCCCAATCTTCCATATAACCTCCTCACTCACTCACCCACGGCATTTCCCTTGGCATCCTTTTCGAATCATCCTGCGCCGGAAACGAAGCAATGGCCCACGACAACCACCAAAGCGAGGAAAGAGAACCTCTCCACCTCTTCGCCTCTCCCCTCCACGACCATCACAACCAGAGCCGTTACAGTACCGCCTCACAAGCCTCCGACATCGAACTCACCAAGCACGAAGACCGGCATACCACCAACCATGTTCCCTTTGATCGGATGGACGATGTCATGCACGATAAGCCTTCATTCCACCGTCACGCCGAAGCCACCACCGCGGAACTCTTCTACGACTTGTTCTTCGTTGCGAACTTGACCACCTTCACTTCTGTCCTCGAAATTAACAACCACAACTCCCTGACAGCATATATCGGCTTCTTCTCCCTGCTGTGGTTGACGTGGTACCAAGTCTCTCTGTACGACGTCCGTTTCTCCGCCGACAGTGTCTTCGAACGCATAGCCAAAGCAATCCATTTCGGCGTCATGGTTGGGTTCGCCGTCATGGGGCCTCAGTGGCATCCAGGCCAGCACACCGACGATTTCAAAATCTACCGCGCATTCGGACTGACGCTCATGGTCTCTCGAGTCACGCTTGCACTTCAGTACGCTGTTACGCTATGGTACACGCGAAAGTATAGCCAGACGGTGATACCAATTGCCATGGTCATCGGCTCGACGTCCTTGGCTGCGGTGCTCTACGGAATTCTCACGCCGGCATTCCCGAAAGACAAGTTCGATGCCCAGGGTGTCGCGGTGCAGCAGAAGAGCGACGCGTATATCGCGTGGTACGTCATCGCGATTTGTGAGACCATCTTGACAGTGGCGGTGAGTTGTGTTTGGCGCGTCATCAGCTTCAAGGGAACGCGTACGTATCATCTTCTTTTCTCTGCCTTCCGACTCACCTACTAATCCAACAACAGACATGGTCCAACGCATGTCTCTCCTCACCCTGATAATACTCGGCGAAGGCATTATCGTCATTTGCAAAGCCATTTCCAAAATCGTAAAAAACGAATTTCTCTGGACCTCCGCCGTCGTCGGCCAAATCATCGCTGCCATTCTCGTCATCTACTTCCTCTACATGCTCTACTTTGACCGTATCCACGAGGACCATTTCGGCTCCATAAAACAACAGATCTGGTCCTTCAGCCACTTTCCTTTGCACATCGTGCTCGTCTTGGTCCTGCAGGGTGTCAGTCTGTTGATCATCTGGACACAGGCTATGCAGGGCTTGACGGATCTCTATGGCAGCCTGAGTGAGATCGAGGCACGGAATTTCGGGAGTGGTTTGGAATTCGCCACCGCGATGAACGCATCCGTATGGGACAACGTTTATGCGTCCGTTCCCAAAGGTGTGGATGACAGTAAGGAGCTTGTGGCGGTGACGGCGGCACTCGCACAGATGCAAGAGTCGTACGATTTCCTGCTCATCGACATGGGGAATACGACCGCACAAATCGAATATACGGAAGCTATCAATGATCTACTCTCTGCATCGACAAAAACGCTGTTCGACAGTCTGAGCGTAAGCGTACCAGAGTCGAAGAACTCGAATGACACGAGCAAGAAAATCGACTTCCAGCTCGTGTTCGACAAATACGTCAAGGTCTTCGGTTTGGTCTTTACTTACGTGTTTGTTTCCGTAAGTCCTTCTGCCCGTGCCTTTCAGCCTCCCTCCCACTAACAAAACCCCCAGGGTGGACTCTCCCTCATCATCATCGCCATCCTGGGCTACCTCTCCCTCACCACCCATGAACGCCATCTTCAGCAATACGTTCGTCTAGGTATCAATCTCACCTGCGGTGTCGGCCTGGCGCTCATCTCCACATTCAAATATGACTGGGATCTGAAGGCCAAGTATTTGAGCAGTGCGTGGATGATCCCGACAATTCTCCTGGTGTACTTTGTTTGTGTGGTGGCGAACCATCTGGCGCTGTCCAGGAGAGCCGGCAAGAAAGTTGGGGGAATGTCTTGAGGGAAGAGTGGTACCGGAAGAAAAGGGTGGTGGGTGAGGAGGGAATAGCAAGGGTGGATTTTGTGTATTTTAAGCGCTCTTGTTGTAGGGGAATATTCTATCAGAGTTCACGTGCGTACAATCCCATTGACAACAACTATCCGCGGTCAACATTCATTCAGGGTCACAAGGGGTCATGCTAAACAAGCCGTCACCATCATACCCTGAAACCAGGCTCACAAGGCATAGAAGGGACTTGACTGGTATGTTATCGCTTGAAGGGCACATACAAGACTGACACTTCTCTTGCTATACGAAAAGGGTAAACACTCTTTATTTCGATTTATCAAAAAATCTGGCTCGTAATCTTACGAAGGAACATCAATAGGGCTTTCCCCGAATAGTACCTCGTCAACAACAAACGAACAAACGGTCAGTGTCGGGAGCCAATGATACTCCATCGCGGTATTGCAGAATTCAGTGTCACTCTGATAGATCTCAGGGTCACTCTGACGCATCTTTCCCCAAGTGTTTCATCTCGTTCGCTGGCGGTTGCCCAGGTGAAGGTCGGTGGAAATCTTGTCCAAGCAATGCCCTACTTATCTTGACCCAACCCCCCAACAGCGCAAATTTTCTCTGCTCCTCAACAACTCGCTCGCTCGCTCGCTCGCCTTGCACTGCTGGGCCAATCATGGAAAACCTCTCACTAACATCGTCACCAGCAACGTCCATCAACACAGACTATCTAGACGAGTACGTAGACGTAGTCGCGTCCGCTATGACCACGGCCGCCGCGGTCCCCGCACCTTCAGCGCAATCGAAACCCCCACTGTCTATCGACGATCCGATGGGCATGTATTTCGCGATCCGATGCGGAAAGACCAAGTATCGGTGCAGCAGCGCCGCTCTCATCACCCGCTCACCGTATTTCGAGATCGCTTTCGTCCACTGCGAGGTAGGCGAAATGCAGACATGTATGACATACTTTTGCTGAGGGCCTGCCACAGGGACTTGGCCACGCTTCCATGAAAATCCCACAGGAAAAAGCCCGCCTCGTCGACCACATGGTTCACTACCTCCGGGAGAACGAGTATCACGGCCCTCTCAACCTGCATCCGCCTCAGGAACAGGCTCCCAATGTTACGCGCGTCGAATTCATAAGCAGAAACGCTGCGATCGTTGCCCTGTTCCCCGATTTTGCGGACGGTTGGGTGCTCTCTGGCGACCGGGCCCTCAAGGCTCATTCCATCATCATTCGCCATGAATACTCTCACGTACGCATCCCGCCAGATAGACTAGAGCGCGGACATTGGTTAACGTGGCATAGGTGGGCGACATCACCGAGGGATTCAAGATGGTCAAGCCGGGTCTTGTTCGCTGTACGCCCGAGAATCTCCCTCTGCCCATTCAGATCAGCGTCCTAGTCTGTGCGTATATGCCCTGTCAGCAGCACGTCTCTTTGGCAACAGCGCCTGACACGTAGCTTCCCCCACCTTCCACTCCAGAGTACCTTGCTAACCTCCCCCGCCCTTCACCGACAGACATAAACCACCTCTCCGCGATCCGCAAGGATGTCTGCATCGACCCGGTCTTCCACGCGAAAATGTACGTGGACATCGCTACAAAGTACATGCTGGACGACCTCAAGCCGCTCGTCCTCGACGCGTTCCGTTGGGGCACGCAAGCCTGGACCAAAACCCAAGGCTCCTACGATCTCATCTCCGCCGCGCGCATCATCTTCGGACCGCTTCTGAAGCTGGGGATGGACGCCGAGGAGGCGGCAGAGAAGGACTGGGCTATGGCGAACGCGGTGGTTCAGCTCATGGCCGACAACTGGAGCTGGATGAGGCATGAGAAGGAGGTCAAAGACTTCATGGATGACAAGATGTATAGGCCACTGAAGGTCATGGTGGTGAGGCGTGTTGAGTTTTGTGAGGAGTTTTGGAGGGAGATGTTGGAGGAGGGTGAGGAGGCGGAGTGTGTGAAGGTGGAGGGTGAGGAGGAAGAGGAGAAGGAGAAGATGGACTGAGAGAGGGAGAGCGGGTGAGAGAGAGAGCAAATGAGAAGGAGAGCAAGTGAGAGGGCGAGTGAGTGAAAATTGCATCGCTCAGAGGAGAGGATGATCCACGGAGCTTTGCGATATGTATCACGTTTTAGTGAACACAAGCCATGACAGGCAGAGATCCTAGAGCGAATAGTATTCGCGTAATGAATGTAAAACGTCAGAGGCTGCTGATAGCAAGCGAGTACATAGCACGAGATCCTTGAAAAACAGCAACTATTGACGCATTAGGATTGCCTGACATTTGCTCGTGTGCATCACAAACTCCCTGGAGCAATCTTCCCCGCCTCTCCGAAAAGCATAAAGCATACCCCAAGTCCCGCACTTCTTCTCTGGTCATCCCATTCCAAATACTTCACTTGGACTTCAAGCTACAACATCCCTCTTCCACACATCAAAAAATCAATCAAAGCTTCGAATCAAAATGTCTGGCAACGATAAGAACCAATCCTCCGGTGACCATAAGATGACGAAGGATGCTGCAGCACGCATTCAATCAGCTCAGGTTAGTAAATTCAATTCATGCTACAGCATCAGAACATGTACTGACCGTTTCCAGGCGAAGCAAGGGAAAGACGTTGGCGCGGGTTCCTTCCCTGCCCGCGCACAGTCCGCGGGGGACAAGAATGAAAACGCAGCTGGAGATGGACAGGGAAAAAAGTAGACGATGATCAAAGGGACGGCGAGGAGGAAATCCGACAACGTGCATACGGATCAATTTGCAATGGGTTGAAATGACCGAACGATTGGCGGTTTCTTTTGCTTGATAGAACTTGTAACAGTGCTCGACACACTGCGACGGAATAAAACTGTTGGCCATAGGAGACGCTCGTCTTAACATGCTCTTGTGATGCGTGTATATGGATGGTCGTCGGCATTTCACTTCCCCGATGCTTCCAGAAGAGGTAAGCGTATATTGATAGGTATTCACCCCATTGGTTGGTTCGCTTGTACGACTGTTAGTATAGTCCCTTTTTGGTTGTGTCAGTATCGTGATATTACTTGAAAACTCATGGCTTAGACGTGCGAGTCTGGTACTTCCAGTCATAAGTGGAGGAGCTGGGTTGAAACTCTCCGATAACACTACCGTAGGAAGCATTAGTTACAGGGTAGTTGCCGGGCTTGTTGGTGTGGCTCACATCGGCGTTTCGATCTGATCGAAGAAGACGATAAAAACAGAGACCGAGAGGAGAGAGGAAAACATGTTAGCTATAGGAGCCATTGAAGCCTGAGGGCTATAGGGTGGGCACGTGCTTGGTTGGAGGAAGGATATGTAAGAGATACCTCGGCTGTTGGTCGTTACTTTGCTTTGAGCCTTTGCATGCACCTGTTCAGTCCTCTGCAAGCCCAAAGCACTAAAAGTCATGGGATTGAATTTTCACATCAATTGTCACTTTACTTGTGATTGTTTACCGGTCGTAGACAGATGATTCGCATCGAGTGGATTATTTGTATACGGAATGCCCATTTACAACAAAATCTTTGGACTTCCACACCATTCCTGCAAAGCTCTGCGTAAACTCTCTGACTATATGTTACCAGCCATACGATGCAAAGAAGGCGTTGGAATAGAGAGGGTTTGAGAAGGCGAAGTATGTGCCGACGTGCAAAAGATCCCCTCAAACGAAAGACCCCTGTCCCGGATAACATGCGTATACTTGAAGGTGTTTGCAGCATCACACGTCCACTGTAGCGAGACTAACATCCTGACTACATCTCTCATCCATTCACAGTGTGAAGTTCAAAATGGGGCAAAATGTGAACACATGATACCCCCTCTGAGTATCATATATATAGTGTCATATAAGCGAGGTTTTTCACGTAACACATGTAGAGAGAGGGGGGGCTGGGTCCATCCAGGCGCCCCTTACATCTATCATCAACAACATGACCGATTGATTTACGTCCGCCCTCACCTTCACTTTTACCTTCACCTTCTTCATCTTGAATCTGATAGCTTTTTTACCACCTCAAGCACCAACATGTCAACTCACACGATGCCAACACCCAATCAAATAGCCACCTTCGAACTTCTCCAAGCCTCGGAGCGCTCCCTTGAGCAAACCGGCGCCTCTGCCATCTTTATTGCCGACCATGCTGCGAAGACTCTTGGTAGCCGTGAAGAATGGATCAAATACGTCAACTGGGTCAATAAACAGCACTTCTTCGCACCTGCTACCGCTCTTGCCAGTCCCGTTTCAACTGTTGAACGCGACCCTAGTGTTGCTGATTTTCGTACTATCATACAAGAGTCCTATATGCTCAACAGCTCGATTGAAAAAGACAGAGTCGACATACCTCTGCTCACTGATCCGAACGTCGCGGAGAAAGATGAAAGTGAGGGTAACGTCAAACCCGTAAACGAAGCATGCGCAAGCATCGACCCCGAACCCGAGCGCGAGAGAACAGACTTCACTATCGCCGACCTTCAGACCATCGTTCATGGAATCAATACGCTCGACAAACCACAAATCAGTAAGCTCATGCACATACTGGACGACCCAATGATATCGCCCATCAATCTCGAAATTGTGAATGGAGAAGAGGAAGAAGAGGAAGAAGAGGAAGAAGAGGAAGAAGAGGAAGAAGAAGAAGAAGAAGAGGGAGAGAGTTTGGTCTATCGATTGGTCCTGGATCCTCGGGCTTTAGCACCGACGTTGAACCCGTGGAAAACAGGCCGAAGCTTCTTACCGCCCTGTATGCTATACGTCAATCTGCATGGTTCGAGGATGAGTACGATGGTACAGCTTGGACGGTTACAGTACGCTACCACTGCCACGTCCACGTCTGTGTCCAACGCATTCAATATTGACGATAGCGAACATGACGACGATTTCGATGATACAATCCCACAAGGAACCACCGCCGCCTTCTCATTCTTTGACGACAACTCAGACATCCACGATCGCCGTATCGTCATAGAGTGGAACGAAACCAACTTCGTCGTAGTCGTCGAAGTCGATCACTCTGGCAGTCTGAACACGTGCCCGGTCTTCATTATTTGGAACACCACACCCCTTTTTCCAGATGGAGAACGGTACTTCATGTCATCCTTTGGAGCACTGCCGGGTTCCGCTCTCCAAGAAGAAGCCAGTGCATTCAAGATTGCGGACAGGTTCGAAGACTTGGGGAAGAAGGGGTTGTTGAAAGCTGAGGAGATTGGACGAAGGGGCAGAGAGCGAGTGCATATCATGGGAATAGTTCCAAGGGATGTCAAGACCTTTACTTCTCCAGTGAAGAATCCTTGACGGTAAGCGTATGCTCGAAAGCGGGTAATGCAAACAGGAAGGTTTGCGTCGACTTAGGTTTATGGAGAACCTTGGTGGCATTCAAATGACCAGACTCTGACAGTAGTTAACCGACCCGTAGTCTTTCGTTTTGCTGCTGTAAAATCATTTGGATGGTGGCTTTGATGTTGCTTTATTTTGAGCATTACAGTTCGTAACATGTTCGTATTGACGCAGTGTTGATCACGTCTCTTCTAAACCATCTTTCGCCGCCCCTTTTATCCGTTTACTAACTGGCGATCCAGTGTTTACAACATTCTCTTCTGCAGCCTTGACCGCTGTCACCCTGTGAGTGCTGGGCATATCAAAAGGGCTCGCGCGGCCATGTGTGGAACCTGGAATACCCAACGTGTGTCCCTTCCCTGGGGTTGCTAAAGGATCCATCGAAACATCAGTCGGCAGAGCCTGAGCAAGTGGATCGGTGCAGAAGATGACGAGCAGCCTTTCTACAACATCGCGGAGTCGATCAGGCTGGGAGTGCAGTGGCTTGGTCGTGATGTGCTTTCTCAAAGCGAGTGCGGCGCCCTTGTACGTTTGGTGATAAACGAGCTTGTATTCTTCTTCTTTGTCGACTTCTTCAGCTGCAGTTTCGTCGCTCAATCGCTCCTGATCTATGCCGGGCGCAACTGAGCCTCTTTGCGATTTGTTCTTCCTACGTTGCTGAAAGCCATACATACGCATTGCTGTCATGACTACCCGCGATAGAGCCTCCTTGTTCCGTGTTTCCGTTGTCGGCTCTTCAGGCTCTATCGGCATGGTCGCAACTTGAGATAAAGTAGACCGCTTCGTTTGCCCCTCCGGAACTCCCTTCCTACTCAGAGGTCGCGCATCCGAAGATATACTAGGTGATCGTGAAAGCGGTCTCGAAGACGGTCGTACTCCTGCGGAACCGGGCCTGGAGCTGGAGAGGGGCACTGCTTTGGCGTCTATCGAGACAGACTTTCGGTGACAATATGCGCGCTGGCTCTCCTGTTCTTTCGCAACTGCTGCAGCTGCAGCTCTAGCCTTCTTCCGGGCCTCCGCAGCCTCTTCGAAAAGATCACGCTTTCGTTTAGGAGATACCGGAGTCGTGCTGGGTGTGTGTTGTGAGGACAGAAATTGCGCCGGAATATGATGACGAAGGTCTGAGGCATTGAGGACAGGAGATAAAGGCGGGATCCCGTGAAGCGCGTCCTGGTACAGAAGGTCAGAGGAAAGCGGCAGGGCATGAATCTTGAGCTCGGGAAGTTCTTCCGGCTCGCCCTCTGCAAGCGGGGCTTCGGGCGATGAAGACGGCGGCGTGGGGAGCACTCCAGATGCATTCGAAAGCGTGGATACGGTGCCATAGAACAATATCTCTGTGATTCGCAGCCCACTAGACCTGACTTGCCCCTCTCCAACTTTTACCAGAAACCCAATTGGCGACTGTGCCCTCGCATGCGCCCACCATCCGCGCGCTGCAACATCTTCAGAAGTCGCGGTCGGCGCGCTCAGCAGCAAGGACGCGAACCAGTTTTCTGTAGCTTTACACGTAGTCCAGACATCCAGGCTCTGCCCAGCAGCAAGGTATAGAGGTATGCGCGCGGTATCGACGGTCGAAAGAAAATGCAGCGAGGTGGTCGCAATGGTTGGTGCGGACGCGATATTGTGTGATGTGAAGCCGACGTCTAGGTACAGGGGCGTATAAGTGTGAGCGTTGCACTGAGCATTTAGGAACTCTGTTTTTTACCTCTGATTGTTATTTCATTGGGAAGGACAATATCTCCGTTCCAGATGTCGGCCATCTTGGTCGTGACTTGTGAGGGACAGGCTGAAGGTCGGTCGGTGAGACGCGCTTGGGTTCTATCCTAATTTACGCGATCGCACGTGATGCTAAGTTGGGCCTGGAACCGTGAAGCTGTCAAAAATTGTGTTCAAAAAGGATGAAATGGAGACAAAAAGCAAGAGCACAGATTTTCATATTCACCAAAGTTTCTGTGCATATCATGTGACAGTGCATCCACTCATCGCGCCCCGTTAGGTTTAGCACTGCATTGATCAACAAAACTTTGGGGATGCCTCGTCTAACTTAACGGAACTGGGGGCAAGCGTTTTCAGAACTTGGCGATAGGTCGTCTAACCACTGCCAGACCAGACCTGTCTGCACGTTCGGATTGCCTCTCGTTCAACTCCCCTGGTTCCTCCCCATCTGCGGCAAACTCGCAACAAATCCAGGAAACCGTTCAAAGTCCTCTTTCGTAGCCCATCCATAGGATCTTTCACACCCAACTCCCCCAGGCCCAATGGTTCCCAATCCGTTGAGTAAGTTTGTAGTATTCGTGTAATAGGCATTCAACCAAACAGGCGCCAGTTGGAGGCCAGACAACAAGGCGAAGCACGTGAGATTGATGCCGTCCTTTAGCGGAACCTTCATGTCGGATAGGTCATCGGCAGGTACGGATTGGAAGGTGTTGATACCTTGAGTATTTCCTCCAATGCCAAACTTGTCGATGAGCTCGGGGTGGTACGATGCCATTTCGAGGAGGTCGTCGTTGGATTTGTGGAGAGTGTAGGGGTCGTCAAGAGGGCGGCGATACCTAGAGAGTGATTCCGTCAGCGATTTTAGCCGTAGGGGAACGTGGGAAATGGATATCTCAGACCAGATGTCAGGGATGCGCTCGCCACCCCTCTTGTACTTCAACTCGTTCCCATCTTCCTCTACTCCAAAGAAGGACATGAGCGTTTTCCGGTCCAAACGGCCCATGGGATGTTCTTCACTGTGGTTCGCAAACATACGATAGATAAGAGAGTACTTGTTGCCACCGAAGAACAGGCCGCTGAAGGGTTGGAGAAAGAACATTGCATCGTTCTCAACACTGTCGTTCAGGCGTTGAAACCGGTGGTCGGCCAGAATCTTGATATTGTAATTGACTTTGTGTCTGGCGACGTTCTTCTGTAGATCCAGCAGTCGCTCAAAAAGCGGTAAATGCAGGTCGTAGTTGTTCCCCCCGGACGCGGGTTCATACTTATCAAGGCGTGTAGCAGAAGCGTCATGCTCCAGGCTCGTATGCGGAAAATTGAGACCTTGAGGCTTGATTTTCAGCCAATTCTCCGGCATCGGTTTGATCTCGCCATTGAGCGGTGCGCCAATAGATATATGAACGGCATCGGGAGACACCGCAAAGCCTCTGCTAAACTGTGCCATGAATCGAGCAAGATCTTCGCTCATGCCGAAAACGGTTGTGGCCGCATTAAAAAGATCCCAAACTGTCGCAATCCCGCTGCGGGGGATATAGTTGTGATTTGCCAGAGCATTGAGCCCAGGACAAGGTCCGCGATAGTGTTTGTTGCTAGGTGCGATGAAGGCGTGGTCGCCGGTGACATTTATACGTTGAGTATCGGGGTCAAAGCCATAGGTTGAGGAAAGAGGAATAGAGGAAAGAATAACGGTGACGGTGCGAAAGTACTTCATAATATAGGGATTTTATGCGTAGTTTCAGAAGAACTTGGGATGTGTAATGGAGAAAAAACAAAGACAGGAAAGATAACGAGTGAAGAGGAGACATGGGATCCGATAAACCAAGAAACAACACGGTTACATGACAAAAACGTGGATAATACATGGTAGCTACCATCCTCTATGTCGCACTTTCTTTAATGACGAGTTTGGAAGAGTAGTTGCCATCCATTCGACCATTCATCTCGTACTAGAATACAACCGCACTATCCTCACCCCAGTAACCCCGACATCATGCTCCCCACTACCACAGCCACACTCCCGTACCCCCAATGATTCCACTCGCCAGTGCCCGCAACGCTTTTAACCACGTAGCCATCGCCCAACGCACAAAGCCCCAGCGCCAGCACATTGATCCCCGCGACCTTCCTGTTGCCCGCCCACGTAGCAGCCCAAATAGAGATACCCATGTACAGGTCTTTGAAGCCGTACAGGATCATGATAGCATCGATGAGTGGAAGTTCGGAGGTTGGTGCGGCAAAGCCGAAGTTGGAGAAAGCGGAACGTGGGGCGAGGACGTAATCTAGGATTTAATTAGTTGGTTGAGGGGAAGAGGAGGAAGAAGACACACGGGTTCCGAAGCCGAAGGTTACAGCGCCTAGAAAGGTGGAGATGTAGGGTAGAATGGGGGAGCTGGAAAGTGGCATTGTCGCGAGAATTAACGTTTGCGATGATATGAGGGTAGTTCGATTCTATGGTTGTAGAGATGTAATTCAACTGATTGTTAGCTTATATGATAAGCGTAACGTGGATTCTTCGAACGATCATGCGAGCGGAACTTACTTTATGTATCACCACCAGAGCGCGAAGTCACGAGATCGCGCGTTCCGAGTACGCCGTCCCGCTTGTCTACAATTCGCTAACACATCTCATCCGCTCCTGTTTGAGTCATCTCAGCGAGCTCAGACGGCTTGGCCAGCCATGGCGCAACATTGTCACGTTTTGGGGGCTGATTTGATGGGTCGCTTAATCTGTGTAGGGAAGATGAGGGGGGCCAGTGTGTGGGCAGGCATCGCGTTGTAGAATGGCATGTTGAGACTGAACATCCAATCAACGTGCAAAATAAACGACGTTTCACAATTGGAGGGCAGCTTTGCTGAGGCTTGTTTAGGCCTTTCTTTGAGAGATGATTCCTGCGAGAGGCATTTTTGTCCATGGAGGGTTTTTGTATAGGATGTGGATGTATGACACTGGAAGGGCGGTGCTGCAGAGTATTGTTGGATCCGAATCCAATATCTACCAACGCCATCTTTCGGTCTTCCCTCAGATGTGACTATCGTCGTTTTCCTCGAGCGATGTTTTTCCTATGATCTATACCCAGCTCATCCAGCATCCGCTCGTTCTCAACCTTCACGGCTCCCTCATACATCGAGATTCGTAGCTCATACTCATAGCTCATCCCTGATCCCCCCACCCTCCAAATCAGGCATACTCATAATCTTGACCACCAAACTCGTCCACCCCGTAAAGTGCTGCGTGCGTTGACCCTTCCCAGTCTCGGGATTGTACTGTTCCCAAGCAAAGCCCGTTTCCTTCCAAGAATTGTACACGGTGTTGACGAGGTTCTTGCGGAGTGACGTGTAGAGGGTCTTCGCTTTGGCTTGATGGGGGCCTTTTTGCTGGGCGATGCTCTATGACGTGGATTAGCGATGGTTCTTCAAGATAGGCAAAGAGGAGGAAATGGGACTTACAAGGAGTTGCGAAACAGCAAGGTAATTCATGTTCATCCAAATCGGCCCACGCCAGTAATCTTCCTCCGTGTGGTAGAATTCACTACTCTTGCTGAGACTGCGCAGCCCGTATTCGGTCCAGAGCTCCTCTTCATCGGCAATGAGATCCAGAATAGGACCCAGCTTCTTGCTGTCTTTGTCGACGAGACCAGTCAAAAATGGGAAGAGAGTGATGTACCCTTTGTGGCAGACGTGTTTGTTCTCCTCATAATCATCGATTGTGGCATCGCAGTATGCCTTGTTCGGCTCGCTCCAGTGCAGATCGTCAATATTCTTTACGATAGCTTCTTCATACTTGGCGAACTCGGCAGCATCGTCTTTCTCATCGAGATAGACGGCAATACGGCGGATGGACCTGGTCATCATGCCAACCCAGCTGATGAGGTCGAGATGCAACTCTCCCGGATGCGGTGGTTGAGCACGCGGGTAGTCGTCGAGACCGGAGGTCAGAATGTGTTGCGGTGTGCGTCCTCTCCAGCGGTAACCTTCTTTGGTTGAGAAAGCCTCACGGTCGTAACTCTTGATATCACCGGCCTGCGTCTTGCGGAACCAGAAGTAGTGCCTCTTGAGCAGTGGATACAGCGTTCTCAGATACTGCAACGCCGCTTCCCTATTGGCGAGCTGCATGTAGTACGACTTCTCTGCAAGTACCTTCTGGTTGCTTGTATCTGTCTTGACGGCGTCGAGCTGGTCGAGGAAGGAGGTGATGACCATGAATAGTGTAGGTGGATTAGCATAGTGTGGGTATTGGACCTGGAATTCTTGGGGTACTTTGCTGCGAGCTTCAGCTCCCAGGATCTGTTCGCGACCTATCCAGCCATCCTCATCCATGAGGTTGAACCAGCTCTTGATGATGTCGAGAGTCAGATCAGCATCCCAGTCAATAACGGGGAGCAGATGGAAACCCTCATCCCACAAGAATCCGCGCGGGAAGAATGGACGGGATGGGATGCTGGTGAAGAGCTCGGAAGGTCCTTCCAACTGGGCAGCGTTGTTGCCTCGTGCTTCGGCGGCATCTTCCCAGAAGCCTTCGTTATCCTCCTCGTATGCGGGGTCATAAGAGCGGTCGACGCGCGAGTCGCCGTAGAAATATCCAATGCCGCCAATGAGGTTCGAAAAGAGAGACTTGGAAAACTCCTCGTATCTCTCCTTCAAGAACGGGGGCTGAGGCTTGAAGATCTCAGCGAAGCGTGTGGAGAAGCCTGACGTGACCGACTTGATCTGCTGCGTAAGATCTGCCGAAGTGATGGCCTGGGGCGCAGACGCAGACGAGAACAGAATATCGAACTCGAAAGCGCCCTCGAAGACCTTCTGGATGAGGTGTAGATTTCCCCGTCCCGGCTGGTGCTTCACGGTGTATACCTGCGCAGGCGGCGGCGGATTCTCCTCTCCATACTTCTGCATCAATTGCTCGATCTCGGTTTTCAACTGCGCGAAGAGCACCGCCTTCGTCTGCCACAGCGCGTCATCAGGAACCTGTCTGCTATTCACCAGCGTACGATCGAGCGGCTTCTCAAGATAGCTCGGATGCCCCGTTTGCGGGTGATCGCCCTTGCCTTCCGTGACCCTGATCTCGAACCCCCCCAGCTCAACGGTCTGGCCTCTCAAAACAACATCACCTTCAGCGCCCGTCTCTTCGGCGTCGCCTTGGGCTTCCAGCACACCGAGGCCTTCCAATGTATGGTACCAGACGACGGTGGTTTTCAAATCGGGCGAAGCATCCTCGCGCGGTGTACCCTTGATCCTGGCACCCCAGCTGCCGCCATGCTGACCACCGGGGAACTTGATGAATTCAGTCGTGATGTCGATGTGGTTCGCTGGATCATGGATCGTCTGTCGGCCGCCGCTTCGTACGTCGTACTCGTCCCAGCCGTAGCCATCGAGCTCGTGCTGTTCGCAAGTGTGTCGGAAGGCTGCATTATTGGTCAACGGCCTACCACCGTGTCGCGTACGTACTTACTGTTCTGCACAGTATGATCTTCCACCCTCGTCCACAGGAGTCCACCCATCAAACTCTTAGGTATCCTGGGCCTGACGCCAAAGTACAAATTCGGCCTGTACGGACCCCATAGCAAGCTCTCGTTGCTTGCCTTCTCGATCTCAGCGACCTGCGCGCTCACGAGTGACGAATGAGCCAAGAGAGCCAAAAGAGCATGCTTCAGAGAGGCATTGCCCCTTCTAGAGTTTCGCGCCATGGTGTAGTGTCTGGCGCGTGGGAGTTGGAGCTCGTGTACCTGAAGCTGTGGGGTTTTGGACACATTGCGCGGCAAAGAGCGGGGGTGCTAGCCGCATTCGGGACGACATCACGTTTGAGGGAGCGAAACTTGAGACGTTCATTTATGGAATGAACAGGTAGATATTTTAACCTCCCGGTTGACACTTATGACCCAGATCGCATCTGGGTTGCTGTCTATCCACGCATGCGCCAAAGACGACCTCATGACATCCAACCTTCCTTTGGATTCAACGTTAACCCCCAAAAAATGGCACTGGCTGAATGGGATAGAATAGAGAAAGAGATACGTACCATGGCCACGACAACCAGAATGCATCAGCAGACTTGTTGCTTCCTCGTGCAGCACTTGCCCTCGGGATCTCCAGATGTCTCCAGGTAGCCCGAACCATGTCTGAACCTCCTCTCAAACGTCGATCGAGCACAAATCTTCGACCGTGATAATGCCGAGCAAGTGATATCGTCCATCCGTACATGCCTCGCAGGGTCGTGTCTTGCTCATCCCCTGCCCGGCGACAACGGCCTGTTGAATCCACCCTGGCGATTCATATACTGCCTGGCCTCCATCTTCTTGTCCTTTCTCACTCCAAAGTTCAGCTCATTGCCCGGTACCTTCGTATTCTTCGTGCTTTTGAACCTTCCAAACCCCATCAGCTGGTACATTTCCCACGTCTCGTCGTCCATGCCCTCTGGCCTCTCCTTCTTCGGCTTGTCCGCCTCCATGGACTCATCTTCAGCTTCTTCTACAGGTGGCGCATCACCGCGTGAGGGGCGGATGTCTTTGCGAGGACCTGAGGGCGCACCGCGTGGTCCTCGAGGAGGGGCGTCACGATGAGAGCGGGAATCGCGATTGTTGCTCCGGGGTCCTCCTCTATCCTCGCGGTCGCGGCGCATGGGGGAGCGCGAGCGATAGCGGTTACGCTGGCCTCCTCCACCGCGGTCACGTCGTGGGCTTCGTGAACGGTTGCGCCTGTCGTCTGCCTGTTTTCCACGATCGCGTCCTGCGTCGCGCGGATCATTCAAGTCGAGGTCGCGGTCGTTCGCCATGGCGGGTGGGGTGTGGCTGGTGTATCGGTGTTGAGATACTGCTGGAGTTGTGCTGGGGATGGGATTGGGGGATGGCAATGGGGATGGGGGTATGCGCTCTGGGGGGAGGTATGGCTTACACTGGGCGGAGATGGGGATGGGCGTGTTGTGCGCGTGCTGTATGCGCGTGTGGGCGGGTGGGCGCTCGACAGTTATTGCCGGGGTGTGTCGTCGCTGCGTCGCGGGCATGAACGGGCGCACAGATGATGGGTCAAATGATGCCAAGATTCAATCACGTGCGCAATGCTTCCACCATAACATGTGACGTCGCTGAACATTCGAACTCGCTTGAGGAAAACGTCATCTTTTGCGAAGAACTGATTGATGCCTGCTTTCAGATTGGTGAAATCTCTGGTTTGGTCGTTCATTCATTCTCAATGACTGCTGCCAGTTTGCCTGTCGTGCATGACGTTGAACCTGCCTGATCAAGCATGTCCAGGTGTTGGAAACGGTAGGCATTCCTCTGGATCGACAATGTAAAACATAACCCAATTTGTAAAGCCCATGTTACAATCACAACTACCTCCAAAGATTGACGCTTCTCCTCGGCCAGCCATTGATGGTGATCGGACATAATCTTCCACAGCTATATCTTTAAAGAATTGTTAGGCTAGAAAAGTGGTTGTGGTTGTGGTAATAAGCTCAAACGAGTCCAGGTGACTAATCTGCGCTAGTTGGGAGGAACGTCAGAGCTTCAAAAAATCCAGAGACGCTGAACATCAAGACATTGAGCTCGCCATGTTCGCCATAGCTGGGGCTAAGAGGTACAAACTCTGTCACAGTAATTGAATATGGTAAACACTAATGCTTTGCCAGCGTCGGCCGCGATGAGCTCCTATCGCCTAAATCATCACCCCGTTCGTCCCCCGACCCTGCCATCATCGAGCTTCTACGGGCGAGAACCCGCGACCAATATGAATTTAGCAATGTAAACGCTTCTGCAGAGGATGTTGAAGAGCAGGCAGTGGCAAGCGAAGAAGAAGCGGAATTGATATTGTTCGCTGCACCGGCAAATACTCAACAGTCCCACAAGATCCGACTCTCCTCTCCCGATGCGGCAACTGGTGAGCCTGGCCTGCTCTTGAAAAAGCCAACCAGCTATTACTTTGCGAAAAAAATCACGCGTGAAAAAGAGTGCGAATATCGTGCGGCAGCGTTGACGGGAACCCAAGTTATCGAGATGGCGAAAGCACCATGGCCGGGATGCGCTTTACCGTGGAAAGTACGGACGATTACGGCAGCTGGAATAAAGAAAGCTGTTCTCGTTGGTCATCCCCCTGCTGTGGTCACGGTCGAAGAGACAAATCACAAACGGAGGCGTAAAGGCAAGAAGAGCCGGATTGCACTGAGGAAGAAGGTGCACGCCGTGAAAGAGAAGAGCGAAGAGCGAAGCCGCCTAGCACGGGAGAAGGAGGAAGCAGAACGCGAGAAGAGAACACGGCGAAACCGTGAAAAGAAAATCAAGAAGAAAGCGCGTGAAAAGGCGAAGCAAGTGGGCAACGCAGATACCGAAAATGTGGTCACGCAGGTTTCCCATGAAGATCACCCTACCTTGCCAGCGTGAACCGGAGCTTTGATTTGCTAGTCACGCGTTGTCACGGATCGACGTCAGCGTTGAAGCTGTTGGACCGCAGTGCCAAGACCTCTCGCTGCCGTTGACGTGGAGATACACTTTTGTGTCAAGACACAAATCCTCTCTCACTTTTGCTTCACACTCAATCTGAGCATTTTTCGACGATTATAACTCTACACACAACCCATTGTTCGATTGACCTTCGCTTGATCCGATCCCAGCCTCCGACTCAACATGGACACGAACACCAACGTACAGGACATGGACATCGACCACGACATCGGCGCAGAAGTTGCCAGTACAGAGGCATTCAGCACACCAGGAATTAGTACCGAATCAATCGATGTGCAGGTAACGAACTCAGACGCAGACGCAGCGACCCCTTCTGATCTGCCAATTAAAACCGTATGTCGCATAAAACCCTATAAAGAACCATTGCTAACATCACACTCTCGCCCCTAGATGAGTGACGCACAATCCAGAATGCACCCAGCGAGCTTTGACCAAGTACCACTCCACGCAGACCCGAACGAATTGGCCTCTGGTAGCACCAACCCAATAGTAGAGCTGGAGAACCTATGCCGGGCCTTCGCCGCCGGATTTGATCAACACGCTCTCAATTCTACCCAGCTTGAACGCGCCGAAGCCTTCGTCCTTGCCGGACTGTCCTATTACTTTCCCAAAAACCAAGGCTTCACCGTAGAGCCCGCCGACTTGAGCAAGCTCGGAGGCAAAGGCTGGAACTTCTGGCTCGTGCCAGCTGACTACAAGCCTTTTCCAAAGAAGAAGAGTGGTGGACTGAGGGATCCGGAGCAGCCGTTCTTGCCAGATCATAAGGGACGTGTACCTACCACCGTGCCGCACTACAATGGTTACTTGTAAGTGTCAATGTACAAAATATACACGAAACCCACGCTGACTTCTTACGTTGACGTTAAGTACTGAGAAGCAGCACCATATACCCGCCGAACTCATCAAAGGCTTTCGCGTTGTCCGTAAGCAGGTGTTCCAAGACGAAAATGGACATATGGTCTCGGAGCTGATCCCACACACGTACCTCGCCATCATGATGGACGATCTCGCCACCTTCGCCAAGTGGGTTCCCAATCAGCTACAGAAGGGTGAACATCTGGTGTCGAACCCGCGTCATGATATACTGCGATACTCCCTCAGCGAAGAAGCCAAGATCAGCAACGGCTACGGTATTATCATGCTGGGACCACGCATCGAGTTCTACAACTTCAACTGGCAAGGCGAGAGGCATGTGCCAGACACTGTCAACTTCGATCAACCGCTTGGGCAATGGAGGATCAAGACAGATGTTGACCCGGACCCGTTTTCCCAAATTGGCTCGAACGAGTGGATGGTGGATTTAAGGGAGCAAGGCTTGAAACAGTTGGACGACCTGTTCAAGAAGGTAGTAGGCCGTGATGTGGAGTATCAAAATGGGCGCGTCAGCGTGGGTCTCGACATGTCTTCTTCACAAGACAAATAACGGCCATATTGGACAGTGTGCGGTGTTACATCAGTGAATTGTTCGCGGATGGGTGGGGAGCTTGGCCAACAGTATTTTGGAACATGAGAGGACATCATCAATGATGCCCAGTTTGTTTAGACGTATTGTGTTAATGTAGCGATACTACACCACGTTGTTTATAACGGCGGCCAACCTTACTATTTGGTAATACTCCTGTTTTCAAATATAACACCCTTGTGATCTCTTCCAGATTTATCCAAAAGTAGACAGGAGATGACTACAGGTACTGAGTTGACTTGACCTATACTGGGATTGTTCAGGTCTGACAGGCCGAAAGGTCCCTCACTATCAATATGCTCGAACTCGCACCTGCCTGGCATGAGGCGCCATCTTTTATCCATTTCGGCGTGCGGGTGCGGCTCTTCTTTTTGACACTTTGCTGACTGCATGGATCTTCTTCTCCTTCTTTTGATTGACTTGACTGGTTTGAAGAGCCTGCAGTTGTGGAAGATGCTAAGACTATGCGGAGATGTCAACTATAGTGCTGGTTGGAGGAAGGCTAGACGAGCTAGTGAAGGACAGGCACCAGCCGACAAATGCAAAGGGCGCGCTTCTGCCCCATTGCATGCATAATTTGCACTTGAGTTGTTATAAATTTATACATTTTTGCCGGCTTGTTCGTTTTCTGTGGTTTCTGCTTCTTTTTGGTACCTGGTGAGAATAACATCCTACAAAGACCGTTACCAACGACGGCTTCAGCACAACATCGCTCAGCACAATTCGGCTCACATAGTAATCGAATGACTTTGATGAACATCAAGTTTTCCATTCGGAGACACTTTATTACTGTCAAAGCCCCCCACAGTCATCTCATCATCTCCGCCACCTCGACCCAACAAAGGAAGACGGTTGTTACGATACTCTCTGCTTCAGTTCGGTCACGATGAATTAGAGAATCTATAATGGTCAGCAACATACTCTGCAGCCCTGGATCTGCGACTGGCATAGAACAACGCCTGATTCCCCTGAAAATCCGCCGCCTCAACATCACAATCCATGCCTTTTCTCGACAGCAACAGACTATATATCTCCATATGACCAACGGCAGCCGCATAATGAAGCGGCAGACTCCCATAGACCGTCTTCAAACCCACGTCCGCACGCTTCGCGAGCAAAAGCCTCACAATGTACATCCAGCCTTTCTGGCAAGCGATATGCAAGGCCGTACGTCCGAGTATATCCTGCTGGTTGATGTAGCTGGCGGATAGTGATCTGAAAATGGTTTCCAAATTGTCCGGGCCAACACCTGGAGCAGTGTCGAAGTATTGATGTAATCCAGTCCGACCTAAGCAATCCATTTCGGATATATCGCGTATCCACATCTCATAGTTCACATCGTCTGGTCTGAAGGTCAAACTGCTCTGCGAGACGGTTGGCAGAGAGTCGAAGATTTCCAGATCCTTGAGCGTAGCAGTAACGGTCGATTCCACTTCGACAGACAGCGCACCGATCCTCCCTAACTCCAGATGGAGAAGGTCCGGCGCATCATCCTCCCAATGGTGTCGTCCGCCAAGGTGTCTGGCTATACGGCTGAGCCGAGCAAGGTACTCTCCACAGGCGTTTCCACTTTCCATCAGGGCGCTAAGAGACGTTACATCGCCCGTGTCGAAGCAGATGGGGCAACTGGTCTGCCAGAGAAATGTAGGCGTGGTTTGTCCAATCAACTCTTGGATAATATTGGAATTAGGCCAATCGCCAAAGGATGTAGGTTGCTTATGCACAGCAGCGAAAAGATCTTTTGTGAGGTCTGATATAGCCCCCTCCAGATCATCGTAGAAAATGCCGAGTTGATCACAGGCACTGCCACGAAGAGCTTGGCTGAAGTTGGATCGCTCCGCAGGAGAGTCGTCGAGGAAAGGTTTGATGGATTTGGATTTGAGGTCATCGAGGCGTCGCATGGCCATGTCCATGAGTTTTTGGTAGCTTAGCAAAGTAGCTCTTCGCTTGAGCAATAGTTGAAACTCGGATGGGACCGAATGTTCGGTGCTAGATGTGGATGGAATAACGGCAGTAGAAGGAACGTGTTTGGTTTTACGTTCTACTCGCCTGCCTTCTGAACAGACAAAGTCCTTTTCAATGCAACGATCGCATTTAGTTGGCCAGGTTCGACCGACAGGCAGGCACTGCTCGGCATCAGTTCACTGGCCGAAGTGGAATCTATAACCCAAAGTTGAATGCACGGTGAGGACGCTTGCCCGCTCACCTTCTGCTTGTCCAATCGGCACCTTTGGCATTTGACCAGCGCAAGCTTCCTCTTCCTCTGAAGCGGCTGATCACGATTAACTTCATGGGTGGTTGATGACATCGTCGGGATGCTGCTGATCATGGGTTTGCGATGAGGCTGTGACAAAATGCGATCAAGTGCGAAGGAAATGACGGATAGTGTGCGCTTCAATCTCGTACCTACGTGTATTGAGCAAGGATTACTTGGACCAATCAGCCAGTCGCTCTGCCACTTAGAATACGATTGAGGCAGAGCACGCGGCGGCCTCAACATAACGAGGACTGCAATGAAGCGACAAACTGCGACAAACTGCGACAAACTGCGATGAAGTGCGATGAAGTGCGACAAGGCGCCGTATACTTCAGTGGAACAAGAACTGAGACTAACCAACCCAACTTGTCAAGATTTTTGTCGCAGCCGAGCCTATCAGCTGGATTTCGCACCTATCGCATCGCACTTCGTCGCACATTCATCCACCCTCTTGCGTACCACCAAGGCCAAGTTGCCCTATTTCGAACGAGGGATATAAGACGAAAACGGCTTCGCTACTTCGAATCCGAAAACCCCTCGCAACAAGTATATAATGCTTTTTTTGAGAGCCATCGGTTTCGCTCTTCCCCACTCCCTCCCAACCTAGGACGATCCCGATCCAGCCAAGGGGGAATGCTCCATCCCAACACCACCATCGCCATGTCCAACAACAACACAGCACCCGCCGCAATGACCTCCTCAAGCGACCAAGACCCACCAGCCCTCACAATAATATTCGGAGTCCTGGGCGTCCTCCTCGCAGCCATCAGTCTCTTCATAGCAGCCCTCCAACTACTGCACATGTACCGACGTCACCGAACAGCACAGAACGAAGATCTCGAGGCCACGAAAATGGTAGCAAGCCCTTCTGCATTCAGCGTTACGTTACTGTTGTTGACTTGTGCAGATCACGAGGGCCCTATCTCTCCAAAGCATCAGCTTGTATAGGCCAATTGTTGACGATCCTCGGCCTCCCGAATACTGCAAGATTAAGCCGGCGCGAACGTGTAGTATGCCGATTGAAGTGCAGTACAAGACAAGACCAAGACATGATGATAGGAAAAGGAGTGAGCTAGGTGAAGAGTATACTGGCATCGCGCAGGTTGGTATACTGTGTACTCTCAAAGGATCCAACGGCTCGTAACGAATACACTGGAGGTGCAACATGGTATTGATATTTGAGGAGAAAGCCATGATCGAAGGTCCTGAGCTTTGCTTCGCGCCACTTATCCTACCATATATTGTACAACGCAAGCGGATCGGAAAACAAGTACTTCTACAGACGAAGCGTTAAACTTTTACATCTACCTTGTACCTCCAGAAAGTAAAGTAAAGGGGAAACAACTAGCAAGTGAACTGTTTTGTTTGTCGTGCCATCCAAAAAGCCATACACCATCCAAGCCCGAATAACACCATACAATGCGAGATCACGAAAGTGGAAAGGTACTCGAAAGGTACCTCGAAAACCACACCAAGCCTGCAACTTTTGTGATAAGAGTATGAAGGGGTATCTGTGTAAATGCATCTCACAATAAGCACCAGACACCGATTTTGCTCCGATGAAGAAGAGAGAAAGGGAACGTCAGGCTTTGAAAGTCATAGCGCGAGATCGTGTGAGCTGCTGGTTACGCTGCTTCGGTTCGTATTCTCGCTGATGTATGTCGTGATACTTGTTCGCTGGAACTGTGTGGCGAGGTTATTGTCCCGCGAAGGTGGGCTGGAAAGACCATGTTGGTGATTCGGCGATGAAGGAGATGCGGACGCAGGGACCTCGCCGGCACCATACCGGTCTCGTAAACGCTGGATCTCTCGGAGTCGGTTTCGCCATGAAGAAACAGACTCGCCGCCATCTTTGATGAACCACACTTGCGAAAAGACGGAAGCGTTGATGGAGATGAGACGACAGTAAGCTGCAAGATGCTGACCAGCAAGGATCTTGGTCTCTGCTGCGGGCGAAATATCAGGGAAGCCAGGCTTGGAAATGACCTGCACCTTGTAGTACCGATTCTTGCCATCGATGTTGGAATCTAACCGTCTATCAACGAAGGAAGCCCGAGACTCTGGCGAAATGACAATATGTACGTAGTTGAAGGCGGAAGGAAACGTGTCGAAGTTGTAAGGGAGTCCGGAGTCGTTGAAGATGATGTTGACAAAGTCGTTGCCAATGTGTCGCTTCTTGTTCGGGTAGGTCATGTCATCGTCCAAGTTCGTGGGCATCATGGTCGTAATGTGGAAAACGAGCTCGATGCAGCGATCACGCCAGCAGTATGTGAACTCGCCATCCGCATCACCGCGTGTATCGAGCCCGCCCGTGTTAAATTTTGCATCTTTCAGTCGGCACAAAGTTCCGAGATCGTTGATGAATGAGGTGTAGGCTGGTGACCCCATGTCGTTGAAAAAGATTTCCCTTTCGTCGGTTTGCCCTTCCCCGATGTAAATGACACCAACTTTGTAGCTGTCCACCGAGGAGATGCGGTCAAACATGCCAATGGCACGACGAGTCATGTCGTCATCTGGCAAGGGTATCGGCGGGTCGTATATCGAGTTGAATGGTGCGTAAAAGGATTGGAAAATGTCGTCCGGTAGTATACCGATATAGGACGAGCTGTAGTATGCCTCCGAAGCGAGACCGACAGTGATGGGCGCTTGATGGCGTGGAGGAGGTGCGAGCAGAGGGCGTGCGGAAAGGTATCGGGTACCGCAAGGTCGCCTGGTCGTGATTTGCGATAATCCGTTTCTTGCAGCCGTTTCGATTGTCACAAGACTGTGCCCAACAATCCAAGTCTTCTTCCACACTTCACCGTCGCCAGGTTTCGCAAAGTTCACATCGCGCATGGTCTCGTCGCGGTCGGAATAAGCCACCATGTTCATCATGTCGATGATGACCTGCCCCTGCTCTTCGAGTTCTGTTTGTCTGCCCATACTATCGGTGAAACGTAAGCTTCGTGCTATCCAAGGCATAAACTTGGGCCTGTCTTCCATTTTGAGGGACATGAACCAGAAGGCGATGACGTGGTAGGCAAGAGAATACAGATATTGTGGGAGATCTTCCTCGACGAGTTTCTTTTTGCTCAGACTGAGATCCGGCGACGCTGCCAACTCTCGTGAGATGCCGCTGTGACGAAGCGATCGATGTCCTTGGGAAGGGTTGGATGCGGTGACTCGATCCCGTTGATCTCGGATATGTTGCAAGTAGCGGAAGCTGACGCCAAACACCATCTTGAACTCATCCTCGCGGAAGTTCTTGTAAAGGTCCGGCATGCGCGCCATGGAAGTGAGAAAGTCCAGAATATGGATCGCTGTCGCTGGTTTCGTAACAATCTGAGACATTTTTTGAACGATCGTATCCAACGATTTGCTGACCGAGAGCGGGACTTCGTGACAGCATACGGACAGTGCATGGATGCACCATTTGGAGGTCCTGTCCCAGGTCCCGATGCCATGAATGAACGCCTTGACCAAGTCGTCTTCTTCGCTCTTCTCGTAATAGTCGTGGTAGCTGATCAGTACCGTCAGTATGTGAAACAAGCAGACGGCCACATCTGCCTTCTTGAGCAACGTGTGGGTAGGTGGGTCCCGAAAGGAGGAGTTGCGAATTCGCTCGCACGTGACGTTTCGGATCATCTTCAGCTGGGGTATACAACTGCGTACCAGGGACTGGTTCGACAGTTGAGGCCCCAGATGGACGACGACATAGCTGTACACCTCCCAGTCCGTAGATTGTTGAAGCAAGGAGATGCAAAGCTCGAGCCATAGTGTGATTTCCATGTCGAGGACATGGTCGCTGAGCGGATAGTGTTCCGCATCGATATGCGAGAAAACAACACGGCTGGCTTCTGGGGACGGCTCTTCCGGTAGACCTTTGGGACCTGGGTACATCCACAGAGGAGGGGTCGGTTTGGAGACGCGGCCAGCGACGCTCGAGTAACGAGCAGCTTGTCTGTTTGAAAACGAATGAGGGCTGCCGGAGATCTTGCGTTGTTCCCGCCAAGATATCGGTTCCTCCTGTCGGGCATGGTCGCCTACCAACGTGTCCCCATTCTCCGAAGTGATTGCGGTGTCTTCCGTCCTGCATAGGACTGCGGCCAGTCTTTCGCCCTCGGAAGATGGGCTGACAACGACTGCATGGGTCGAATCCGCGCGCAGTCGGAACAAGAGGCGCAGCACAGTCAGCCGTGCATCGCTCGCATACGTTTCGGCCCCGGCGATGTGACGCAATGTTTCGTAGAGTATGCGCGTTTTCTGAGCAGATGTTTTGATGCTTCGCATGAAGAGTCGCACAAACGCGGTAGCGATGACGTTGCATGCCGATCCGAGAAGCCGGACGTTCCTCGGACGGACCGAGGCTGTCAGGGAAGGTGAGGAGACCATGGTCGGAGGTGCCTGGGACAGGGCAGGCCGTTCTAACCTTCTCTTCAAAAGCTCCAGCGTGTCGGTGAAGTCAGGGTAGGAAGCACGATCCGCAACCTCCACCGCAAAATCGACAAGCTCATTCAGAATCTCGACGTCTTCTTCCGACTCAATATTGTTTAGAAGCAGTGCTCCGCATTGAAGGATGGAATCGCCGGTGCAAAGAGTTTCGACGGTGTCATATGTCTCACGCATGACTTTGATTGTCATCAGCCTGAGCGATCGGGGTCTTCCGCCATCGTTGAGTACACCGGAAACCAGATTCCGACAAGCTTCCAGCCAGTCGGCATTGGAAGGATGGAAGTAGCGCTCGTCCGCGTAGTAGTTGATCAGGTTTTCGGCTGCCGAGTCGCTCAGACGGCGGGCAAGACGCATGAAGAGCTCCATAACAGCATCTTTTTGAACGAAGTCGAGGTCCTTGCTGATGCTGTCCAACCTGATCAGAACCTTGAAGATTCTGTCCCCGCGATTGCGGAAATCAATCTCGGGACGGCGAGTGGGCGAGCTCAAGTCGAGATTGGAGATCGCATCGAGATCGGGATCCTCCGACGTCGAAGCCGCCGAACTGATGGTGCCATTTGCGGTGGTGGATGGAGAGCTGGTGCCGTTTGCAGAGGCGGTTTTTTCATGCATCGATGTATCCGCCTTTGCCCTCAATCGTCCGTCGTCTCGCTCGGCACATGTGTGGATAACGTCCAGCAAGTCGGTCCAGTCGGTCTCGGTAAGGAGCAATCGCCTCAGCCGATCCTCGGCGAATATGGCACCCAGCAGGTCGATGGCAAATTCCTCCTGGGTTTTATGCGGCCTGCTGATGGAAGACTTGAGGGCTGGAAACAGCAGCGTGAGGGGAACAACCGGCAGGCCGTTGCGGCCATCGTCCAGGAGGAGTTGCTGCAACACCTGGAGCGTCCCTCGATACGCGCTCGATTCGCGATTCTTTCTGACGGGGCCGTCGACGAGCGTGTGCAACAGGGCAGATATGGCGGCCTGGCCAACGTGCGACTTGAAGAGATTGGTCAGGGTGTTCCACGTCTGGCCGGAGAGGGACGGAATCTGGCGATAGATGGCGCACAGGACCTCCAGACAGGGCCGGAGCGACTTGTTTGGGATGTGGACGTAGGTGATTACGGTGTCGAAGAGCTTGATGCAGTTCTTGAGATCGCTCTGCTGGGTGGTGCCCTGGCATATCGTGATGGCCTTGTGCAGCAGGAGGTCCAGATCGTCGTCGCTGAGCACCTTTGAGTTGAACTTGCAGATGTCGACGGTGTAGGTGAAGAGCCGGGCCAGATTGTCGACCTCCTGGGGCGGGTTCTTGCCGGCACCGGCCTTGCGGTTCGCCTTGTAGGCATCGGCACACTGCCTGAAGCAGGCGTCGAACGACGACAGGATGAAGTGGGGGAGCGACGACTCGCAGGCGTCGATGTGGCGCCCGCCCTTGGTCAGGGTGGAGATGATGGCGAGGCGTTTGTGGAAGGCGCGGTCGGTCTTGCGGAGGGAGGCGGCGTCGAAGAAGACGTTGCGCTCGAGGGCCGACAGCCGCGGGAGGGCGACGCAGGCCTGGAGCAGCCGGTAGCCGGCGTCGGCCGTCTCGTCTGGCTGCTCGGGAAGGAGCAGGTCGCTCGCGCGCGCCCACAGGTCCAGCACGTTCTGCACCGCGTACTCGGCGAGGATGGCGCACACGGCCTCTATGGCGGCGGCCCGCTCCGCAAATGCACAGCGCCGGTCGAGCTTCTCGACCAGCTCCGCCAGCCCGGGCGGCCCTCCCACGACGGGCCGGCCGTGCTTCTGGCCGACGTGCTCCGTGTCGTCGGCGTCGCCGAGGGGCGAGGTGCGCTCCGGCGTGAACGTGGTCGACGACGTGGACGGGGGCGGCGTGGGGCTCTTGAGCCGGCCGCTGGTGAGCGAGCGGAAAGCACCAAAGAGGGCCGCGGAGGAGGAGCGGCGGTCGGGCGTGCGCGGGCCATGGCCGGAGGATGGAGACATGTGTCTCGTCGAGGCGGCGGCGGTGGTGGTCGTTGTACGTGTGGCGGCCGCGGCGGTGGTCGTTGTACGTGTGGCGGCCGCGGCGGCTAGGGCTGTCCGCGGCGGAGGGGGCACGACGGCGAGGCGGCGGGGTCGAAGAGGCTCATTGGGCGTCTGGCGGCGAGTTTGGCAGGTCGCAGGCTCATGGCAGACATGCGGCGCTGCGGTGGAGGCGGAGACGGTCGAGAAGAAGGGAGCGTACAGAGACTCCCACACGGCTCGCGGGCCGGTCTGAGCTTGCCGTTGCGGTCGCTATTCCTGCTTGTATTGCTATCCATCGCCGCCCTCCGCCTCCATCAACCGCTTTTTTTGCTCGTTCCCCTCCGCCGCCTGCAGATTCCGGTGCGTCTCGCCGCCTGCAGATTCCGGTGCGTCTCGCCGCCATGGCCACGGACATCGCACGACTATCCCAGCTGCTGGACGCGAGTCTGGACCCCCGCCATAACAAGCAAGGTGTGTGTGTGCGTGTGTGTGTGCGTTCATGTGTGCTTGTGCCGTGTGCAATCCGGGCTGACCACGACGACAGCGGAGGCGGCCATTTCGCACGAGCAGACCAAGCCGGCCTTCTCGCTCACCCTCCTCCAGATCGTCCAGAGCGACTCTGCCCCGCCCAACACGCGGCTCGCCAGCGCCCTCTACTTCAAGAACTTCGTCAAGCGCAACTGGGTGGACGAGAATGGCACGTACAAGCTGCCCGAGGCCGAGGTGGTGGCCATCAAGCGCGAGCTGATCGGGCTGATGGTCTCGGTGCCGCCCAATCTCCAGGCACAGCTCGGCGAGGCCATCAGCGCCATTGCCGACAGCGACTTCTGGCAGCGGTGGGACACGCTCGTGGACGACCTGATCTCGCGCCTGACGCCCGGAAACGCCACGGTGAACAACGGCGTGCTGCGCGTCGCCCACTCCATCTTCAAGCGCTGGCGCCCGCTCTTCCGCTCCGACGACCTCTTCACCGAAATCAACCACGTCCTGTCCCGCTTTACCAAGCCGTTCCTGACCCTGCTCGAGAACACCGACCGCGCCATCGCCAGCTCGCAAAACGACCCCGCCGCCCTGAAGGCGTACTTCACCACCCTGCAGCTCACCATCAAGATCTTCTACGACCTCTCGTGCCAGGACCTGCCGCCCGACTTCGAGGACAACATCGGCGCCATCGCCACGCTCCTGCACAGGTACCTCGTCTACGACAATGCCGCCCTGCGCACCGACGACGACGGCGAATCCGGGCCGCTCGAGTATGTCAAGGCGGGCATCTTCGAGGCCTTGATGCTGTACGTGCAGAAGTACGAGGATGTGTTTGGCCCGCAATTGGGCCAGTTCGTCGAGTCGACCTGGAGCTTCCTCATGTCCGTGGGCCTGGAGACGAAGCACGACATCCTGGTCAGCAAAGCGCTGCAGTTCCTCACGAGCGTGGCCACCACCCCTCATGCGTCGGCCTTCAACAGCCAGCACGTTCTCGTGCAAATCATAGAGAAGGTGATCCTGCCCAACCTCACCCTCCGCGAGTCCGACGTCGAGCTGTTCGAAGATGAACCCATCGAGTTCATCCGGAGGGATCTGGAAGGCTCCGACAACGACACCAGGCGACGTGCCGCAACCAACTTCTTGCGCACCCTCATGTCCAAATTCGAGTCGCTCGTCACAAGCACAGCCCAAACCTACGTGGACGCCTATCTGCAGGACTATGCAAAGGATGCAAAGGAGAACTGGAAGTCAAAGGACACCGCCGTCTATCTGTTCTCGGCTGTGGCTGCACAGGGTACCGTCACCACCGGGAAGGGTGTGGTCAGCGTGAATCCCAACGTCGATGTGCTTGCCTTCTTCCAGAACCATGTCGCGTCCGATCTGCAGGCGGGAGATGTGGCGCCTATCCTCAAGGTGGACTCGATCAAGTTCCTCTACAGCTTCCGGACCCAGCTGTCCGCTGATCTTTGGCGTGCCGCCTTCCCTCTCCTCGTCAATCACCTGGGCAATGGCAACTATGTCATCCACACGTATGCTGCCATCGCGGTGGAGCGCGCCCTGTACTTGGTCGATGACGACAAAAATCCCATCATCCCCAAGGAACAGGTGGTTGCCGCTTCGCGAGATCTGATCACACACCTCTTCAAGCTCGTCACCAAACAGAGTGCGCCGGAAAAGATACAGGAGAACGAGTTCTTGATGAAGTGCATCATGCGGGTGCTGATCTTCATCCGGGAAGGCGCGATTCCTCTGAGCGAGGTGGTGTTGAACAACTTCGTTGGAATCCTCAAGGTCATCCGCCATAACCCGAGCAACCCCCGCTTCCAGTACTTCTTCTTCGAAGGTCTCGGGGCGTTGATCAGATTTGCCGCTCCCCAGAACAGTGCCGCTTTCGAGCAGAAGCTGTATGAGCCCTTCGCCGCCGTGTTATCGGAGAACGTGGAGGAGTTCGTGCCCTATGTCTTCCAACTGTTCGCCGCACTATTGGAGGCGAATCCGTCGGGTGGACTACCGGAGTACTACCGCAGTATATTCAACGCCATCCTCATGCCCACCGTCTGGGAATCGCGAGGCAACGTCCCGGCCTTGGTTCGATTGGTAGCGGCCATCATACCCCGCGACTCCCAAAACATCGTTTCCCAAAACCAAATTGAGCCCATACTGGGCATCTTCCAGAAACTGATTTCGTCCAAAGTAAACGAGATATATGCATTCGAGCTCATCGAATGTGTCATTGCCAACTTCCCCGTCGCGTCGCTGGAGCCATTCTTCGTGGAGATCCTCAGGCTCATGCTCCAGCGCTTGCAAAACATGAAGACGGAGAACTTTCAGCAGCGCTTCATCGCCTTCTACCACTTCATCGCGGCGAGACAGGACAAGGGTCTGGGTGCTGATTTGTACATCGCCGTCACCGACCAGGTCCAGAACGAGTGAGTTGCCAACCCCACCCTGATATGGACCGTAGGTTAACAGGTCGCAGCGTCTTCAAACCCATCTACCTCAATATCATTCTTCCCGATACTCAGAAGTTGTCGCGACCTGTCGATCGCAAGACCGGCGTTGTCTCTTTTACCAAGACCTTGACCGACTCACAAGCCTTCGTCGATCGATATCCCAAAGGTTGGACCTTCACGACCCAGCGCCTCATCGAGCTCCTCGTCAACCCACCCGTGCCACCGACCGCTGACGACTTCATCCCCGACCAAGATGTCGACGAGCTGGGTTTTGGTGTTGGTTTCACCCAGCTCAACACGTGCAAGAAGCCGCCCAAAGACCCTTTCCCGGAGATCACCGATGTCAAAGCATGGGTCGGACAGTATCTGAAGGAGGCGAACACGCGACACAATGGGCGGATTGTCAAGCTGGTGCAGGAGAGGCTGGACCCAGAAACGAAGCAAGTACTGGCCAAGTACTTGGAGTAATGAACGGAGGAATGGAGGTGGAATGGTAGGGATGCATGATCACGGATGGGCTTGGGGCGGAGGGAGGAATATCGGCGGATTTGATACCAGCACTGTTTGTAGTTGCGTAGCGGTGGAGTTTCTGATAGATCGGTAAAGTAGGAACGGTAAGCGTCCTGGTTTGTATCCCCCCCCCAACTTAAAATGAGATGGATTCGCCCAAAGCTCCTTTCGCATTTGCTTCTATTACACTCCGATACCAATTCCGATGCTCGCCACTGTCGGAAAGTCCAATACCCAAGTCCCCAGGACATAACCCCACACGCATGGACGCACATGGGTCTGTTAGGTGCAAGGTACCTAGGCACACGTGATGTTATCGATAAGGAACCTTACACCTACTACCCCACGGTTCACGGAAGCCTAATCATCGCTTGGCCATACACTCAGCTCACGGTGATGAGCAATGTGTCAGCTCACGATTCGACCTCAACGGGTGTGGATTCTCTGCATCTACTGATCCACGGTTCCTCCCCATTCTCCGCCGACGCCCACACCGCGCCGGTCAACATGATTGTTCACTGCTCTTCCTTTTCGACCCGAGGTTGCCTCCATCCTTGCCTTTTCTCGCAGTCGCCTTGCTCTTCTTGCCCACGCTTTTGATCGGGTGTTGGATTGCGGTGAGGGTCACCGAGAGTTTGACTCCAGGAGCGGACTCAGGTCCTTGAGAAGAGGTTGGGCTGCCCAGGTTCTGCCGGAAAGGCCAAACGCGACAGGATGAGTCGACTCCGACTCTCGGATATCCCTATAGGGGTCATATGCGGGCCCATACTGTGCTGTTGGATAGCCATCGCGAATTGTTGCTGCCCTTCCCGCCTGCACCGACGACGCCACCGGTCCGAAGATCGAAGACGCTTCGAACGAAGACAGCGCATGGCTCCTCGACCGGTCCCCGTACGACCACCGGAACGAACCCTTACCATCCCCTCTTGCTCGCCGCCCGTACTCTCCACATCCGCCGAGACCGCGAAGCCCAACAACCACTTCTCTGTCACCACGGCCAACTTCCCTCGCGGCAAAACCCTCGATCAAAACCAATCCCGCCTCATGCGCCTCCCTCTCGAGCTCCGGCAGATGATATACAGGTCCGTCCTCGGAGATAGCACCATGCACATGGTTCTCAAGGAACAAAGGCTGGGACATCTGAGGTGCAAACATGCCAGCGCTTTGGAGTGTCCATTGGGATTCAATGGCAGGACATTGAGTCGAGAGTGCTGTTGGGGCACGATGGATAGTACGAATATTTGGTCGCCCACGCGTGGAGATGGCGGCGAACCCACAGATGGGGACATTTTGCCGTTTTTGAGGACGTGCCGACAGATTTACTCCGAAGCAGTAGACTACCTCTACGCAACAAACTGTTTCTCCTTCTCCGATCTCGACTGCCTACGCTATTTCTCCTCGATCACACTCCCCCACCGCTTCTCCCTGATCCGCACCCTCGACATCGAATGGTGCCTGACATGGCCCATCTACGACCCCGTAGCGCAAAGCTTGCTCCTCACTTCGCCAGCCTTGTATCCGCCTCATGACGAAGCCACCTGGGAGGAGACTTGGAGGATCGTGGCCGACATGCCGAACTTACGATTCATTCGCGTCAGTTTGTTGTACTTTGATGGGTTCAGGGATATGAGGTGCGAGGGAAGGATGTTGCGTCCGCTTTGGAAAGTCACGACACCGCAAAGATTTGAAGTCCATGTTAGTTGGCAGGGGGAGGATGTTGGTGAAGGTGCGCCGTTCATGTTGATCAGGCCGGCTGTCGGGGAGGGGGAAAGTGAGGAGGAAGGGGCGTGGTGATGGAAAAGGCTTGCTATGATTGATTGTGGGGGGGGGGGGGTCATTTGTTCTAAGCTGTTTATGGATGTTCTTGTTGGATACTTGCATTCGCAGGAGCAATTTTTAATATGGATACAAAAGCCTCACCAGCATTCTCGCGTGCGAATCTTGACACTCGAAAGTAGTTCCCTGCCTCCCAAATGAAATCAAAAGTCATATCAAATTAAGTCCAATGTACCTTCCTTATTCGGCTAGTGTATGTATTTGTATTCGTAGGGCGCAATCACTCACAACTTGAAACCTCGAGAAGCTTCTAAACAGGACAATCCACACAGTAAAGAAGACACATCTACATATCCGTCTGAGTCATTCCAGCTATTTAGATACATAGGCTCAGTTGCTTGGCTATTGAACGTTTCTGCATCTCCCTCCACGACCACCATCCGCGCAACATCTCCTTTGCGGACTCAGGTTGTCTTCACAAGCTACATCATCCATCCCGAATACTACTCCCTCCCAACGTAATCTACCACATATCGTTTCAAGCAAGAGATATTGCACAATGGCGGACCTTACGACCAAGACCGAAGCACTCTACCAGAAAGACGGCGACCTGCACACGCACACATCAACACTATCTTCCCTATCGCCTCTCTCTTCCCTCCAGGAGGCTCACCAGGCACTTTTCAAGAAACCAGAAGGCGACCCATACATTCTGACAACACCATCAACAATATTCCACGCCCAGGGCGGCGGCCAGCCTTCAGACGCCGGCATCTTCACACCCAAGGACTCTTCGGCACCAAGGTTTGTGGTCCATCAGGTACGCAAAGTGGATCCTGCGATCCTCCACCTCGGCACGTTCGAGCCGCCGGAGCAAAGGTTTGAAGGGAATGAGGAAGTGGTGCAGCACGTGGATGCCAAGGTTCGGCTGTTGCACTCGAGACTGCATACCGGTGGCCATGCCCTCGGGTTGGCTATCCATCTCCTCACCAAAGAAGGTGTTCTCCCCGCCGACGTCAAGGACGGAAAGGCATCGCACTATCCCGGCGCGGCTTTCGTCGAGTTTGGCGGGCTGATCATGGGCGACAAGAAGACGGTCATTCAGGACAAGGTGGATGAGTTGGTGAAGAGGGACTTGGAGATCAAGATAGGGTTTTGGAGCGAAGAGGAGGCGAGTCAAAAGTGCATCGGTGGTATCGATGGCGCTGCGGTGTCGGGTGAGGACGTGAGGGTTGTGGATATGGGAGGGCTGGGAAGCTATCCTTGCGGAGGGACGCATGTGCACCGGTTGGGGGAGCTGGGGAGGGTGGTTGTTAGGGGGATCAAGCGGCAGAAGGGTGTCAGCAAGGTCAGCTATGAGGTCGTTGATGGTTGATCAAAGGCCGAGTGTTTAGCATTGCGTAAAAGTAACCCTTTCCACATTCCGATGCAGTAATCGGACAAGTCGGGTCCTCGGGACTTGCTTCAAGAAACATGCATGGAATCAACGTCGCTGCTGGTAGGTAGTCGGAGCGTTTTGTGCCCGTCTTGAAACAGTGTTTCATCCGGTTTCAAACAGATAATGTACAAGTCCTACTTTTGCTATGAAGACAAGGACGGCACTGCAGTAGAGCCCAGCAGACTTCCGCGTCCGAGTGCAAAACACCAGGTGGGCAGGTCTCGTCGGGCACCCGCACATCGTGGAAGGCTGGATGGAGAGAGCACGTCTTGTTTCCGCGGGCAAGCCTCCCGAAGGTGATACAGATGATTCAAGCGGGGAGTTTTAGGGTGGCTGCATGGAAGGGAGTGGAGCATTCCGAAGCTTGGCTCCGGTGGTCGAGTGACGAGGGTTCGCTTCGGAACGTCGCTGACGCCGCCCAAATTACCTGTCACAGCCCGACCTCAACTCGGACACCAACACCCATTCCACCTCGCACGACGAGTCCACCACCGCCCGCACAGCTGCAGGCAGTAGCATAACCCTCCTTGCGCCGGCTCGATCAGCAAAGCCAACAGCAAAGAATGTCGGGGTACCTCAACAACCTACTCACGACGACGACGTCACGGTACAACTCTCTCCGCCGCCAGCTCCTCTCCGACGAGGCAGACGGCGACACCGAGGACGACACACACATCTCCCGCGTTCTCCGAGCCTACTACACCGAAAAAGGCCGCCCATTCCCGCAATGGCTGCCGCCCGACCCAAAAGCCCCGCAGGCAGCCCCCGCGCAGATGGTCTCCTCCGCCGGACGAGGCTACGGCAACATGGGCCCGCCGCAGCAGATGGCCGGGCGAGGGGGCGGAGCGATCAGTGACCTCTGGGACGCACCGTCGCAGCCCCAACAGCAGCCGGAGCCCATGTCGTTGCGTCGCGCGCAAGGAAGAGGGGGAGGCCGACCGGGTATGGGCAATTCGCTGTCACCGGAGCCGCAGAGCCAGGGACGGCCGCTGCCGAGTCAACGCGCGGGAAGCTATCAAAGCGGCGGGTTTCGTCCTGCCGAACCGTCGCCGCCACCAAGTGCGGGGTCAGGTGTTTCGGCTCAGGATAGGCTGAAGGCGAGACTCTGGGGGAGGTCTACGAGTCCGGCCCAAAGTGCGCCGTCGTCACAGAACAGCAGTCCAGCGGTTACGCCTGGTGCATCAGGAATGCGAAACCCATATGAACGAGCGGGAGGGGCAGGGGGAAGGCCACCTTTTCCCGACAATCGCAGCAGCGGGTACTCGGCTGGAGGAGGGGGTGGAAGGCAGCAGGCCGACTATAAAATGTCTGCGAGCTCTCCATGGTCGAGCGGCAATGACGATCCATACGGGCCGGGTTACAATTCTGGGCCGCCGCCGCCGCCGCCGCAGCAGCAGCCGTCTTCGGATAGGAGACGCGTTGGCCTGCCGAGTGGGCCGCGTATGCGATGATTGTCTTTTTGTTCATCTGATTTCAGGCAGCATCGGCGTACGCGGCGTACGTCGGAGTTCACTTGTACCAATGGAGCACGGGCGTTGGGCTTTTCACGATTTACTATGGTATTGTACATGGCATAAGTATTGTAGGTGGTCGAGGCGTTGCAGGGGGGTTGGAAAGGCCCTGGCTACGGAGATAGTACGTACTTGTTCATCTCCTGAATGATAATACCTACCACCGGCTCTCAGTAGTATCACTATCTCCGCGGCCTCCCTCCAACGCCTTGACCACCTACAATACTTATGCATGTACCATAGTATGCTGCTTGGCCTATGGGGCGGGTCCAGGGATAGTCGAATCACATCGATGGACGGAGTCTTCTACATAGTATGACTATTTCAAGGCATTTGAAGCGCGATTGGACAGTATTCTGTGGCACGCGTGCGTTGTGCTCTTTCGCGCCGTCTGTAGGAACGCGCACCCACTCGTTCGGTCTGCACCGCCACAGTGAACGTCATCCGCCAGTGTGGAGGCCGACCGATCGGATGACTACCCCAAGCTCGCAGCTGCACCCCAGCTGCAACTCCTGCAACCCACTCCCTTGAGCTGCACTTTCTTACGACCCCGCCACCTGTGACCCACACCTCTTCGGAATTCCTCCTACTCACAAATACGGGATCAACCGTCCTGGTCGCCGCTTTGCCCCGCATGGCCTCCCCGGCCTCCACCGACTCACGCAGTCCTCCCTCGCCGTCGGCCTCCTTCTATGATCTAAGCGACGACGAGGAGGGAGAATACAACACGATAAGGCACTCCAGCAGCGGACGAGGCGTCAAGTTGCTGTATACGAAGAGCAAGGTGTGCCGTCTTGGTCCCATATATCCACCTCAACACCGGGTGGCGTGAAGGCTGATTCAAAATAGGTCTATGTACATCCCACGCCGTCCGCCAGGGACAACATCCCCGGCTTTATAGCCCTCATCCAGCAGAAACCCGCACCAAAGACTGGCGATGCGCGCCCCACCTCATCCGCGTCTGCACGCAGCGTGCATTCGTCGTCGCTCCTCCTGGCTTGGCTCTCTGAATCACAGCTCGGCGATGCGTATGACACCTACGTCAAGGTCGATCTCTCAGACTCCTCCTCGCCGCCCAGACAATCGTACCTCGTTCCTCCGCCGCCTACGACGACTTCACATAGTTCCGCCATCGGAACCTACGCCTTCGCCGTCCCGCTGAGCGAGATATATTCGATTCTGGTGCGACCGCCAAGTATTGGGTGGTGGTTCGGGAGTGTGGTGGTGAATACGAAGGCGGGCGATAGCTTTCCAGCCCTGTTCTTTCATGACAGCGAGTGTCAGTCGACCATCATGCAGAGGAAGAAGTTGGCGAAGGAGAGCTTTGACCCGTTTAGTGATGGGGGAGGCATGTTTTGGGGAGGGGACGAGGTGTTGCGATGGATAAAGAGATATGTGACTGTGGAGAGGTCCGGAGCTAATCCGAACATCTATCTCATTGAGCCTACGGAGGAGGACAAGAAGTCATTTGGCAAGGACGCACCTGGTTCACCAAAAGGCAAGGCAAAGGACACGGAGACGTCCTCGTCAGATAAGAGGGACGGCGGAATGGACCCGGTGACAAAAGCCTTGAAGGAGGCGAGGTGGAGCTTTCTGGAGAAGCTGAGCCAGGTCACGACATTCACGAGAAGGACAGCACAGGCTGTTGCAGAGAACCCCAAGCTTCCGCCGCAGGTTCGGCGCTTGATTCAGAATCCAGAGGTCCAGACCCTGCAGGAAGAGTTCGACAGCGCGCGGTTGTATCTGGCACGATGGGCTATGGGCATTGCAGAGCAGAGCGAGCGAGAGCGGAATCAGCGGATATGGACCGCAAAAGATGTTTTGGCCATGGAGGAGAGTGACGTTGGGGACTTTGAGATCTTGGACATGGATAAGATGTCTCTTGCGGATCGCAAGAAACCGGTGACGATCAAGGAGTGGGAGGAGATGTTCGATGGGAACGGAAGGTTGCAAATCACCCCAGACGAAGTCAAGGAGCGCATATTCCACGGTGGTTTACATCCTGATGATGGGGTAAGGAAGGAAGCTTGGCTGTTTCTGCTTGGAGTATACGAGTGGGATAGTTCGGAGGAAGAGCGACACGCGAGTCTCAATAGCAGGCGAGATGAGTACATCAGACTCAAAGGTGCATGGTGGGAGAGGATGGCGGAAGGTCACAGCACCCTCGAACAAGAAGAATGGTGGAAAGACCAGAAGAACAGGATAGGTTCGTTTGCTTGCTCTTCCCCGATCCAAGGTTTGTTTGGCTAACTTTTCCCCGGTCTATGGGGTCCGTCATGTAGAGAAAGATGTGCACCGAACAGATCGTACTATACCCATTTTCATGGGTGAGGACATACCTCATCCGGACCCCGATTCGCCTTTCGCGGACGTCGGAACGAATGTTCATCTTGAACAGATGAAGGATATGCTGCTCACGTACAACGAGTACAATAAGGACTTGGGATACGTGCAAGGCATGAGCGATCTGCTCGCTCCTGTTTACGCCGTCATGCAGGATGACGCTATCGCATTCTGGGGCTTTGTTGGGTTCATGGATCGCATGGTATGTTGATCTTCCCCAACGTATTTCTTCAAACCATTAACGGAGTAATAGGAGCGTAATTTCCTCCGCGACCAATCCGGCATGCGCAAGCAACTCCTCACACTCGACCACCTCGTCCAACTGATTGATCCCAAGCTCTACCTTCACCTGCAATCTGCCGACTCGACAAATTTCTTCTTCTTCTTCCGTATGCTACTCGTGTGGTATAAACGCGAGTTTGAGTGGGTGGACGTACTGAGATTGTGGGAGGCGCTTTGGACTGATTACTTGAGCGGAAACTTTCATATTTTTATTGCTCTGGCGATCTTGGAGAAGCATAGAGATGTCATCATGGCACACCTTCAACACTTTGATGAGGTGCTGAAGTATGGTGAGTATCACCATCTACCCTTCTATTTTCTTTTGCTACTGAGCGGCATTAGCTAATATATACATAGTAAACGAGCTATCTGGGACCATGGACCTCGAGTCGACGCTTGTGCGTGCCGAATCACTATTCGGCCGCTTTCAACGCACCATCGAGACGATCGATAAGAAGGGCAACTTCCCATCTGCACCACAAGCAAAGCAGCGCAAACCAGTCGCTTCGCCGGGTCCATCAGGATCGAATACTCAGGCAGTGACGTCAGCTACAGACAACGGCAAGCAGCCCATAGGTCAGGAGGAAACGAGGATCATTAGCCCTGAACTCAGGGTACTGCTTAGCCGAAAGGTAGAGAAAGTGGAAAAGGAAGATCTGGCGAAGCAGGGTGGTGGCAAGTAGAGTGCACAAGTTGATCCGATATAATTCTGGCGTTGCTTATGGTTTGTGCATTTCTTGTCTTCTAACCCCACATATCATATCTTCATGGTCACGTCTTGGAGAGCATGTGTTGTACGGCGTTACATCATCTGGCAAAGTATATATGGACCTGGCAATCGGGGTGTTTCGCTGTGAGCTCCATTCTTCACTCAACTCAAACATTCTTTCTTCCCAATACAAACCCTGTGCGTCTATAACATCATTCCTATCTTTCCGTTTGGCGCTTTTTGCGCGTTCCATGTATTGCCTGTGCCTCTTCACAGAGCACGTCACGTTAGCGGGACTCCACTTCAAGGCAGCCCTTCACATACACACAGCGCACTTCACGCCCTCGACTACCTGTCAACATACAGCAGACTCGCACGCAAAACACAGCAAATAGGCACGTCTTTCAAACGAGTACGCGCCTCTCGCTTGAATGGATTACATTCGTCGCTTCCTCCCCTTCGGCGCGAACGGACAGGCACTTCAGTCAGAGATCCAGCTTACAAACTCGCCGCCCGCCAGCCCATCACCACTACGTCCCTCACCTTTGCAAGCACCCGCGCCAGCGACTACCGTGCCTTCGGTCCATTTCGCTCCCAACACACGTTCTCCAGGACCACCTCACCGCCAACGCAGCCTACGACAGAAGTCTAAGCGGCCGTCCAAGATGCCATCCACCCCCATGTCTGGCCCAGAATGTAAGAGCATCGTGGACTTTAAGAAGAGTATCGGGGGTATACCGAGTAGCCTCAAGGCTCCTCTTGAAGCAATCTCGAAGGATACACTCCAAAGGGTTACAGATGCTGGTGCGCTCACGGTTTGGGAGACGGATGCGGAAATCGATGGCTTGCTTCAACTTACTGAGGTGTTTTTCAAGACAAAGGCCGCGAACGCGTCGTCGGACGGTAATGCGGGGTCGGGATGGGGTGGACACGGCAGTAGTGGTGGCAAGAAGACAATGGGGGTGGTCATCATCTCGCAAGAGAAGGACGACCGGGATGCGTATCAGCGGATCATCGACTTGCTACGCCATCTAACAGATACTCGAGGGGAGGCGCACCTGAACGGTAACGTTCACGCCTTCGACTCGATCGTCGTCACTCGCGGCATCAACTACTCGAGGAGTAGATCGAAGGATGAAGACAAAGAAGTCATCAGGCGGATCAACACCTCCATCGAGCGTGTCCTCAAGATGACCCATCGTTCCTCCTCCAGCAAGTCCAATATCATCTGGCACCACGGTCCCATCCTCTCCCTCCTCCTGACCTGGATCAACAACACCAAAGATGAACTCCGCTCCGCTCTCAGCGCCATCACCATAACCGCCGCCGTAACCTTCGCCGACGGCATCAAGCCCTCCGCCCTCGGAGCCTCCAATAAGCCTTGCGATCTTCAGGCTCTCGAAAAATACGCCAAGCGACTCAACATATATGTTCTCTTCCTCGACCCCATCACCCAGCTCATCCATAACGAGTACGCGAGCCACTTCATCTACTACTTCGGCTACTACATCACCATGTTCCTCCCTTCCACCATCACACGACCCCACTACCACAAAGCCATAGACTACCTCACCACCTTCTCTTTCCAACTCTGGGGCGCGACGAAGAACACATATGGTGATGACGTGGTCGTAAAAGTAAAACAGCATCTCAACGGCGAGAGAGCACAGCGTTGGGCAAGGAAATGCATCGACCCGTCCAGCTACAAGAGATCCGCCTGTTTGTCTGCGGGTAAGGAGGTCGCTCTCCAACACGCTGCTTCTCTCGCAGATGCACCTTGGGCCATGTATGCCTCCTCCCCTACCTGCCCCCTCCCATACTTCACCCGTCTCGCTGTATGCCCCGGCGCCTCCCCTTTGGAAACATACACGGCAGTTCCCGTTTCCTTCAACTACGGGACATGTACCTACCACGTCGCCAACCCCTCTCCGTTCCGCATCTTGGTCCCCCAAGACGGCATCGATGTTGAGAAGATGGAACAGAGGATCCAAGGGACCATGAGTGCAGTGCTGATGCGCGTCATGGAGATCAAGGAGAAGAAGGGCATTGGCGAGAGCGAGGCAAGGGATTGGAACGACATGATGGGTGCCGTGTGTTGGGCGATGAACGCTTGTATGGAGGGCTTGCCGGAACAGGTCAGAAGGAAGGTTGAGATTTTCGGACGCATGTTGGTAGCCAGTGGATGCTGGGGGTATCTGGTGAAGAATATGGCGAGCGGTGGAGAGGAGAAGAATGGTGGGTCGGGTTGGACGTTACCGACTTGAGTGAGGCGAGGGGGGAGAGGGGGAGAGGGGGGATGAAGCAATAGTTCGATGACGGGGAAAGTTGCATGTGATGGGCTGGATGGAATACTTTGTCTTGTACGGATAGATGGGGACTGGTTGGTATGCTCTCTCTTCATTTCTGTGGTACCGGAGGGTTCATTTTGTGGGGGAGAATGTAATTCCTGATCTTGGGACTTTCTCTAGTCTGAGAAAAATCGAACAATTGTGCTGAGCCGTTCGCATTACACCTGGGATCGAGGAAAACCATGTTGTGCTTTCATGTGGTTAAAAGAGAAAACCTGATTGACTAGGAAGATACTGGTCGAGTGTGAAATCGTAGTTGTAGATGAGGAGTTTCATTCACAATCTAAGTCTACGCCGACTATTCTTGATCGCGCGTGTAAGAAATGCTTTCGCTGCGATTCAAGGGGTCAAGTAGGTAAGAAAGTAGGTTGTTGTTTACCTTCCAAGGTGCTTCTTTTGCACTGAGCGGACTAGAGTATGAAGGTAAATACAATTACCCAAAAGACAATCACGACCCCTATCATTCAGCTTTACCACACCACGTGCAAGCAATTTGGACGATTCTCTAGTCCCCACAGCTTCGCCCAAAAATAAAAAAAGACGATTGCGAAACCCAAATAGGAACCCACCTTATAGACGCTCGGACCACTCGATGAATCTCAAGCTTTCGCATCTCGAATCACGTCCGGACTGGTTTCCGCGAGGTTTGCGCCTCGTCGCCCCTTCCTTTCCCCCCTTTCGCCATGGCCTCCAAAGCATTCCGGGTCCGCCCCATTTACCTCGTCGTCGTTGGAGCCTTTGGCGGTGCCGCATACCGCTTCTCTAATCCTCCGACCTCCCCTGCAGCGCTGAACCCGCACACCTTCACACCGTACACACTCGTCGACAGACAACGCGTATCTTCCACGAGCGCCATCTTTACATTACGGAATCAAGACGGCACAACCGAGCCAGAGAGTGTGAGGGAGGCGTGGAAACGCGGCGTTTGGAGCTTGCAGATCAAGCAACCGCAGCTGCAGATTGCGAGGGCGTATACACCGTTGCCGCCAAAGGTGGATGGAGATGCAGAGGAGGAAGAGGAGGAAGGTCACGATGTGCGGCTACTGATACGGCAAGAAGAGGGTGGAGAAGTATCGACGTATCTACATCGGTTACCCGTGCTCTCTACGATCGAGCTGCGAGGTCCTCACATGGAGTGTGAGCTTCCGCAAGATGTCACGGAAGTCGTATTCCTAGCAGGCGGAACGGGGATTGCGCCTGCGATGCAGGTCGCGCAGGCACTGGGACAAAGAACAGGGAGCAAGATGCATCTACTCTGGGCAAATAGGCGGAGGGAAGAGTGTATAGGTGGGCGTAGCGACGAGGCACCACCAATACCGCAGAATCAACCGAGATGGTGGAACAGCCTCTTCGGTTTTGGACAGCCGGAGATACACCAAACACCGAGGGAGAATCACAGTGGTTACGCCAAGGGTTTGATTGTACAAGAGCTTGAAGCTTTGAAGGAGCGGAGTAGAACAGGTACGAGAGGACTCGACGTGCAGTACTTCGTCGACGAGGACAGAACGTTCATAGCGCCTGCCGACGTAGCCAAACGGCTGCACATTGAAGGTGGGCATGAGGGAGGCTCGAGGATGATACTGGTATCTGGACCCGAAGGTTTTATCGAGTATTGGGCAGGGAAGAAGATCTGGGCTGGGGGGAAAGAAGTGCAAGGGCCGCTCGGTGGTGTGCTCGGGAAGATGGATTTACGAGAATGGAAAGTGTATAAACTGTAAGATACGTGTAACATACTGGATGATACCCCAATCTATTGATCGAGCGCAGAGAAAATGTACTGTGCAGTATGATGTCCATCACTTGCACATGTGATCTTTTTACGACGCGTTGACAGTCGGATTCATTGAGCCGAATTGCCCTGTTCTGGCTGGCTACCACGCCAAACGATCGTGGACCGAATGGAGATTCCCATGGGATTAATTCCGCGCTGATAAATTTCCTTTTCGGTGACTCGGCGCTTCTTTTAGCCTGTATCAGATCCTGTGAGTCTCGTTCACTCGTGCTCATTTCAAAAGAATTCCTCGTGTTTCGGCACTCATTGCATCGTATCCGTGTTGCTCCCATCGGTGTTGATTTCCTGTTCTGTGGAGATGGAAAAAAAGTCAGCAGAGGATGCCCAGGTCGGCCCCGAAGACGCGCAACCAATCAGCGACCCCAACGCGCGACCAGCATGCTTCAATTCTACAATTCAAGAATGTTTGTTTATCTTGTCGGTCACGTTGGCGGTGGCGATGACTTCGTTCTTGACGGGAGGTGTGACGGTTATGTCCAGTTTCGCGGCTAGGGAGTTGGATATGACGAATGCGGAGGTTACTTGGATGGCAGCTGCGACTTCGTAAGGACAATTATTCCATGGATTCAATCATGCCAGGGCGGGCTAACTGTGGTGCCAGATTGTCTGCAGGAGCCCTCCTCCTCTTCTTCGGCAGCATTGCAGACCTCTTCGGCCGAAAAAGCATGTTTGTCGGCTCAATGTTGCTCTTCTCCATCTTCTGTCTTGGCGCCGGATTCTCCAAGAACGGGCTCACTCTCGACATCATGAACGGTATCCTCGGCATCTTCAGCGCTTCTGCCGTGCCCCCCGCCCAAGGTATGCTCGGCACCATTTACGAGAAGCCCTCGAAACGCAAGAATCGCGTCTTCGGCTGTTTCAGTGCCGGAAATCCCTTGGGTTTCGTTTTCGGAACAATATTCTCTGGACTTGCGACGCAGATTTTCAATTGGAGGGCGAGCTATTGGTTGCTGGCCATCGTTTATCTGGTAGTTAGTATAGTGGCGGTCTTCACGGTGCCGAAGGATCAGACGGAGAAGGCCAAGTTAAATGGGAAGAGCGTCAAGAAGTTGGACCCTGTGGGGACTGCGATGACGATTCTAGGGATTGGCCTGTTTTGTGCGGCGTTGAGGTAGGTTCACTTGTTGTGATGAGATGTGGTTTTGACCTGTGCTGATGATGAATAGTCTTGGTGGCGATGCGCCGGATGGCTGGAAGACGCCGTATGTAATCGTCTTGCTTATCTTGGGCATCTTGTTGATTGCGGCTTTCGTGGTGTGGGAGCTGAAGTATCCATATGCTATGATTGACATGAACATTTGGAAAGACCGCGACTTCTCACTGGTAAGCCACACCTCTGCCTGTGTCGAACGAGTCCAACTAACTCTTCACAGCTTCTCACCATCATGTCCTTCGGTTTCATCGGCTTTCCCATCTTGTCGTTCTGGCTCTCACTCTACTTCCAGCGAGTTCTTGAACTGAATGCGCTCATGACCGGCGTGCACATGCTTCCCATGGTCGTATGCGGACTGCTCGCCAACCTCGTGGCTGCTCTCATCCAACACAAAGTTTCCAACAAACTCCTCATGGGTATCGGAGCGTTGGCGTACGTGGCGAGTTTCATCCTGGCTGCGGTACAGAGACATGGAGATAGTTACTGGGCCTTCTCCTTCCCAGCACTGTGTCTTTGTGTCATTGGCGCAGACTTTCAGTTCATTGTCGCCAACGTAAGTCTTGCCCCATCCTATCCAATCCATCGAACAGTCCTGACAATCCCGCCAGATGTACGTCCTCTCCTCCATGCCAGCGAACAAACAATCCATAGCCGGATCGCTTTTCCAAACCCTTACACGCCTTTGTTCAGCCGTCGGCTACGGCATTGCGACCGCCATCTTCGACTCTGTGCAGCGTAATCCTACATCCTCCGGATATTATGCAGGTAATGCGGCGGAGCCGTATGCGGCAGCGTTTTGGTTCTCAGCGGGGGCGGCGGCTGTGGGATTGGCGTTTGTACCATTTTTGAGGATTGGGACGCAGGGGCATGCGGGAGATGAGGGACAGTTGGTAAAGAGGACGGATAGTGGAGAGGTGGATGCTGGTGTGGAAGGGGGAAAAGAAAAAGGTTCGGATGTTGCTGTCAGTAACGGAGAAGAGGTCTGATACGAACAAAAGGGCGGGTATATAGATGCTGTGCTATATCTCATGTACTTATATCTCTCTTTACTGAACGTTTGTTCTTCTGCGTTGATGTTCAAATGGATCATGACGAACAATTGACATTGATGATTATATGAAAGGAGGGAAAGTTCGAGCTGGTCGACGCACAATCCTTCCGAACACATTTCTACCCACAAATAGCGTTCAGAGTACCATTGCCCCAATGAGGGAGCGCATGTTATACAAGGCTGAGACGGACTCCAAAATCCGAGTCAACAGAGGATTGTACGCCCCTCGTGTTACAATATGCATACGGTGGATGAAAATACGAACCATAACTTACCAATTCAACAAGCTTCTCGTCCATCACATAATCCTGTGCAAAGTTGACATGGTACGTCGACGGTGGTGCTCTCAGCCTTCCATAAATTTTATCCCCCCTGCATCTCGTAACCCTAAAATAGAAACCTCCAGGGATCCAAAGAACTGGAACTCAGTCTTGGGCGTTCGTGTACACCACATCCATGAACCAATTTGTCGAAAACGAGCGGGCTGAAGATGCGTGGCTTCAGCTGAACCACCAACACCCACAAAGCTTGCAGGAATAAGCGAAAGTGCATCAAAGCTCAACGCCACGTGAACCCCAAAACGGTAATTACAATCGATACTTTTTCGTTTCGGACATGTGCTCGCCGGTGGAGAGACCTCGTGGTGTGTTCTCGATATGTGGTGACATGGGAGAAACGAGGAGTGGTTGGGCATGGCGGCGGTGCAGCTGAACCGTAGCTGTGGTGCGGTGGTTTGTATAAAGCATACATGAATTATTGTTGAGGGTGCATCCTACGTATCCTTTTTTTTTCCTGTCGTCGAGGTTAGAAGAGAGAACAGGTCGTCATGAAGACTTCCATTTGCAGCCTCGCGATCAGCTTGATCGCCTCAACTCTGGCGCAAGAATATGTCTCACCACAGAACAACACACCCGCGCTTTCCATAGAAGCTCGCAATCCTCTTGACCGACGAGCAATCGATTACTGTGGATGTTCGTTCCTCACAAATTCACCATTACTATCCCGAATGCTCACTGACTCCCACAGCATCATCATCCTATTGTCTCAACTCCGATTGCTGCGGCATAACAGCTTACAATTGCCTCCCCTCCGGCGCCCAATGCTGTGCCTCGCTTTCCGCCTACGGCTTCGGCATCTACTGCCTTAGCGGCACATCCTGCGTGATCGTGAGTGGCTACGTCCAATGCCAGAAGAATGGTGGCGGATACATATCTGCAGGCTCGAGTCTCAAACCCACAGCCATCGGAACATCGACAGGAACGAAGACAACGCAAACAGCTACCGCGACAGACGACGAAGACGATCCAGAGGAAACGGGAGGTAGCGGGTCTTCGAGTTCGAGTTCGAGTAAAAGTGGTAGCCAGAAGAAAAAGAAGAGCAAGAGCAAAGCATGGATCGCAGGAGCTGTTGCGGGACCATTGATTGGGATAGCCGTGATTGGCGCTGTGGTCTTCTTCTTGTGTATCGTGAAGAAGAAGCAGAAGAGGAAAGCAGAGGCGAGTAATGCTGCCATCATGGCTGCGAATAACAAGCCCAACAACGATGGCAGCAACGTGGGAGCTTATACCAATCTTCCCATGACGCCAGCACCAAACATGGGAGGAGGGGCCGCGCCCATGTCAATGAATCCCAACCCAGATCTCAAAACCCCGGCCTACGTCCAGCAGTACGAAGTTCCCACTCCGATCTCCAGTCCGCCCCCGCAATGGACTCCAGCATCTACAACCGTACCTCCTCATTGGAGTAATACTCCCCCACCAGCTCCTAACCAGCAAAATGCTCAGTGGACGCCTGCGAGTCCTGCAATATCTGCAGTCTCGCCTGTGCCTATTCCACAGCCTCAGACGGCGAATGAGCTGTATGGGCAAAATGCCATTGGCCCTGTTTCGCCGATGAATACAGGCAATGCTGGTGGATATGGGCAGTCAATGCAGACGCAGCCGCATCAACCGCAGCCTGTAAGGGGGAATGCGATGGAGTTGCCGGCGGGACATGGGGTGCAGACGGTACCGAGGAATGGGGCTCAGGAGTTAAGTGGGTAATGGTGTATTGCGTTTCGCAAGGAAGGCGCATGGCGTTGTAGGTAGGTGGAGTGGGATTTTTTTGTGATTTGGCTGAGAAATGCTTGTGCACCATACTCCCCTGGAAGAATTTGGACAGTTCCACTGCTTTATGTTCATTTCAATGCTTGCTGTGAGTTCATGATAATCCGGCTGTCGCTATGTCAGCCAAAGGCTCAGAAGAGTCCATGTATTTATTCGATTTCCTTCAGCGCACTGAAGATGCAGGGGGTACACAGAAGAAATACGTTGCTGTTATAAATAGGGTATCACAGGACAGGACCAGATTCCGTATCCAAATCGCAAAACAAAAATCCAAACTCCCTTCGCCGTCTCATGCTACGTTCAGCCAGAGTGTGCTCCTACACTTCGGCCAATCTTGATGCATCCTTTTCTCTTCCACCGCCGATAGTCCCTTTCCCCCCACCCACCATGTACGTCCCCGTCTCATCGAACCACCGACTGCTGCTATGCCAGCTCGGGAGCCCTTCGGGATCTTCATCTTCGTTTTTGCAACCTCTTCTACATCCGCCCCCATGTCGCCAACTTGTACCTGCCCATTTGGTGCATCGCGCATACTCAGCACACCTACCCGTTCTCTTCCTTTTCTGAAGACTGTGGTCGTTGAGGGTGGAGCGAGGCACTGTACGGCGCAGCGTTATGGCAGACTTGGCGAGGAAGTCCTCGACAGGAATCGCGAGATGCGTCATCGCGGATGCGGTCGCTTCGAGTGATTCCAGATGGTAGAGGGTTTCGTCGATGTCCTTGAGCCAGAGTTTAGGTGCCGGGGTTATGAGTGAAGAAGGTTTGCGCTTCAACAATCTCCGGCCGGAGCTTTCTTTAACCGGGGATGTTGGAGACAAGTCCAGCGGGAGAGGCGTGATTGCGCGGACTACGACGTCGTCCAAGTCTTCGAAAGATGAAAAGTTGTTCAGTTCCCATTCCAAGACTTCCTTTTCGCAATCCACCATGCCGGCGTACACCAGGTCTTTCAGTTCCATAAGCAGCTCAAATATCATGCGTTGTGGTACAGGACTCTGTTCGAAAAGAGTTTGTATGGGCGGAAGGAACTTGCGTATTATCTCGCCCCCGGTATAGAGGTTCTTTCCTTGGGCAAAGGGCGCATTGTCGGCCATTTGGAGCTCTACTTTGGACATTTGTCGCGACAGTCCTGCGGCGAGATGACGGACCTGAACGAGTGGATTTTGCGTAAGCGAGGATTGGAGTGCGGGCGGAAGATCTGAGCGGGCAAGTTAGGATGCCTCCAACACGTCGGGGTGGAGGAGGAGGATATTGTACCTGTAAAAGACACTTCCCCCGCGAGAACTACGAGGGCCTCGGCCAGCTCCCTCTCTTTCTCTCTCAACTCCCTTTTTTGCGCCTGCATACTCCGCCATGGCACAACGAAGCCAATACTCCGCCCATCGATCGCTCCCCTTCCCTCCACCACGGTACCCCTCCTGGCCGCCTCATCGGTCGACGTCTCCACCACACTGTTCTTCCCAAACTTTGCGTCCTTGTGGCCCCGTATATCATCGGGATGGCACTGGAAGGTGAGGAGCAAGTCATTCTGATCACGGGTATGGCGGAGATTGCGCCAAACGTTGAGCACGGCGTTTGTCGAGAAAAGATGCTGGTACGGCGACATGATGGGTGGCTAGAGACAGCATTACATTATCGAAGGATGCGGGTCCGAGTCTCTTGAAGCGGACGACGAGAGTCGAGGCGTGGTGGGGTGTGCCGGCTGAAGTGACATCGGACAGCCTAGGATTCACACCCATGCCGATTGTTTGTCAACACGGACCAGCGTACTATGTCCTCCCTGTATATGTACATGCACGTATGCGTGGCCCCCGCCTTACCTACCACAAGCATCACGTGTGTATCCGTTGAAGATGCTTGCCAAGTCCCGGCATTGAACAGTCTCACAAAAGAAACCGTGCTCGACAATACAGTACCTGCCTACCTGCCTACCTGCCTGCCTACCTACCTACCTACCTACCTACTTACTTACCCACATACATACATAGTACATGGTACATGTGAGAATGCCGGTGCGGTGGAGACGGACGCGATGACACCCGCAGGCTGAGACAGACGATGTGTGCATCAGTCTTGGCGACCAGCATCTCTTCCTCACCTCATCGCCAGTGCAGTGCCCCGAACGTCAAGCATACATGTCCCGCCCCCTCGACCGCTCTCGGAAACACGGCCTGTGCTCGCGTCCCTCATGTATCCGCCCCGCCTGCCACGTCGATAGCCAGCTTCAGCGTAGCTGCGCGCGCGCCATCTCATCCCGCGAATCTCGGAAACCTCCCAATGCAGCTCCCCAAGCTCACGCCTCTGCAATCGAGGCTGCTGGCCTCGGCGATCGCCACCTCGCTCGTCTTCGTCCTGTGGACCGGCTTTCAGCCCCATCATGTTGTATACGCCGCCGAGATACCCGTTCCTCCGGATGCGCCGGCAATAGACGTACTCGGGAACATGATGGAACCCGGGGAGGGCGAGGGAGGTTATGTGCCGGATTTCGCCTACTTTGACCGGAGCTTGATTGGAAGGCAAGCGGAGGAAGTGGGGAACTTGACGGACAATCAGAAGCGAGAAGCGGAGATCAGCCCGAATACAACGCTGTTCTTCATATTTGAAAAGGGCCAAACGAGTGGGAGGAAAACCAGGAGCGTACTGGCAGAAGCGTTGGATGGGCGAAGCACGGAAAACACGCCAGAGGATGAGGATGCACAAGAGGACGGGGACGGGAACGGGGACGGGAACGAATTGGGCAAGAGACAATCGTCGGCTAGGACAGTCTGGATATCCGTCAACACCTGTGCCCAACCCTTACCATCGGTCAACCTCATAACGTCTCCGCCGCCTCAGCTCAGCCTGCACATATCAACGAAGGAGCAAAAGCCGGAAGACGGCAAGCCCGACACAACGTCGATTGACTTTGTAGGCGGATACGCCAACTTCACCACGAACACCACCGACGACCTGTACATGGGTGTTACTGCGCCAGGACTCACCGATGGCTGGAACGGCAGCTGGTCTTTTGAACTGGCCGCAAGTCTCGACGGCTACTACCACAGCTACGACAACGAGACCCAGTACATGTACATGATCGATACGGACAGCGACTCCACCCTCTTTGTCACCTTCAATCTCAGCTTGTCCAACACGACCGACGAAGTAAAGAAGTGGCAAGATAGCAATCCCTTCACCATGTTCGCTTTCCCAACCGGAAACTGGAGTGCTTTGACTGGCCTCGAACGCTCCCACTGTGGCCTCAGGAGGCAGTTCGATGCAGCCAACAAGATTGAGGTGGGCAAGGATATCACTACGCAATTTGGCGGTGGACATCCGAAAGCGCGATTCAACGTCCAGGGCCTCAAGACGAACGAGTCCTACACCGGCTTTCTCGCCGTCGACGGAGCCGACCAAGCCGTTCAGCTACCCCTCGGCGGCACCGTTCGGGGCGGCGGTCGGGTTTTCAAACAATTCAACTGGACCACCAAGGCCGGTAAGTCTCCCCTCTCGCGCATGATGACCTCCCTCGCAGCAGTCATGGTAACATCCCCACCAGACGACTCCTGCCAAGTGATCTTCGGCCTCCCCTTCTGCTCCGACGTCGCCTATGCTGTCCCCTCGTCGACACTCTTCAAAGCAAACGACTCGGGCCTGATCTCCATCTACGACAGCCTCGCCAAAAACTACTTTGCCAACTTCAGCAATTCCCTCGACCAAATCGCCTGCGACACAACCTCCACGGCGCAATATTCCCTCGCGCGAAACTGCACAAACTGCCGCGAAGACTACAAGTCGTGGCTCTGCAGCGTGGTGATCCCCCGCTGCGAAGACTTCTCTGCCCAGGACGAATGGCTCCAGGAGCGGAACATCAACACCGTCCTCCCCAACGGCACCCTTCCGTACGCTTACAACATGACCAAGGAATTCAACAACACGCGCAGAGACCGGTATGCGTACAACCAGAGCCGGGTCCCCATGATCGATGAGCTGATCAAACCGGGGCCGTACAAGGAACTGTTGCCTTGCGATTTCCTGTGTTGGGATATTGTGAGGAGCTGCCCTGCGCAGTTGGGGTTTGCCTGTCCGAATCCGCCGGTGGATCGGGTCACGTATGGGCAGAGGGATCCGAGCGGGCGGGAATTGATGTGCAACTTCCCGGGCGCGGTGGTGAGCTTGAACCAAGATAGGGGGGCTGCGGGCGTGGTGAGCGTCAGATGGGCCATGGCCGTGTTGACGGCCGGTCTGGTGGTCGCGTTTGGTCGGTTGCAGTGAGGTGATGGACTTTGTGTGTCTGGGGATTTCCGTGCATGGACTGGCGTTTTTGGGCGAATACCCAAATGGATATTGGACTTGGTGGGCAAACGTCACGATTTTACATGACACATATACGACGTAGCCATAGACGGTCAAGATGCATGTTGTTCAATCCTATTTCCATCATCTGCCGTGGCAGCTCCGATACAGCGGTTCCCCAACACTCCTTTGCGGCGGGTACATGAGCGCACTGGACGGTTCGCCAGAAACGATATAATGAAAAGGTGTCCGCCCGTCCGTCCCCAACTCCGTTGCTGAAGATGCCATATCCCACCGTACCCTGCCAAACGCCGAACCCATGCACACGCTCCCATTTCTCTCCCTCTGCGCATTCCGGTCGTTGCGCCTAGGCGTCCTGGGGCAGAGAATCGTTGACGCTGCCGTCCCGAGGGATGTAGTGGACGCCTGCAGCTTCGGCGGCTGCCACGTAGTCCTCGGCCAGAACACCCTCCACCTGGACGGCATAGACACCGGGAACGTATCCCTCGAGACGCTGCCAGCGTGCCACCCAGCTCTTGCTCGTGTCGCTGACGGTCATGACGCCGTCGAAGACCTGGCTGGTGCAGTCGTGAACCGCGTCGCTGTTGCCGGCGAGCTCGAGGAAGGCTTCGCAGTTGGGGCAGCCCTGCTGCTTGAATTGAATCTCGGTGCGGACGATGGAGCAGACCATGCAGGCGCGCATGTTGCGCTGCTGGCCCGGGGCGATGTAGGCTCCAGACATGTTGTCAGCCGGTGCTTCGGGCGGTTGGACGGGTTTGCGGTCGCTGGGGGGAAGGTTGCACAGTTCGCGCTCCAGGTCCTGGTTGGGACGAGGGCTTTGTTCTGCTTCAGTCCCACGGTTCGGGTCCCCTTGGCGGCCCTCGTCCGCTGCAACATTACGCGAACGGTCCTCGGACGGCAATGGACTGACCTCGTCGCCATCGAAATCGACAAACCTGTACAGCTGGGCCTGCGCATGCCTCGTCTTCTTCTTCTCCTTCTTCTTCTGCTTCTTCTTGACCGCGACGCCCTTCTTTCCGCACGGCATGCTCGCCCGTCGTACCCAATCCCCGTCCGGACCTTTCCCGATCGGGCGCGGCGGGGGCTCGCTAACTGATTGGTGCTGGTGGCCGCGGCGGGCGATGATGGAGCGTGGGGAGCGAAATCAACTGTGGAAGTTTTTGGGTGCAGCCGCCGTGCTTGTCATCGAAACGCAGGGCCAGAACATCTTGGAGCCTCTTGTTCACGACTGCTTGCTGCGCGCGTGCCCGCTCACCATCACCGTCAACCTGCCTGCCCGCCCGTTCCTGTCGCGCTTTCGTCCTCTGCCTGCCCTGCAGCAGCCCGGGCTTCCACCCAGCGATCCAGCGACCCAGCAGCAGCAACCGCAACCGCAACCGCAACCGCAACCGCAACAGCACCCAAGGCTCCAGCCCCCCCCCCCCCGCCGCCGCCATGGGGAGTCCGCCCGCTGAGGCGGTCGAGCTCAAGAACAAGGGCAACGAGGCCTTCAAGAAGCAGGACTGGCCAGCCGCCATCGACTTCTACACCAAGGCCATTGCCGCCTACGACAAGGAGCCCTCGTTTTACACAAACCGCGCACAGGTGGGTGGCTCTCCTGCATCCGGGCACGCGAGCCCTTGCCTATCCTATCTAAACTCTCCAGGCGAACATCAAGCTGGAAGCATATGGCTTTGCGATACAGGATGCGGACAAGGCCATCGAGCTCGATACCAACAACGTCAAGGTATGCACTTCCACCCCATCGGTGCTGGCTAGACTCGCCGGTCGACGTGCAGCAGACTAACCGACAGGCCTACTACCGGCGTGCGTCCGCCAACACCGCCATCCTCCACCACCGTGAAGCGCTGCGCGACTGGAGGCTCGTGGTGAAGAAGGCCCCCAACGATGCGACGGCGAAGCTGCGTCTCGAGCAGTGTGACAAGATCGTGAAGCGAGATGCCTTCCTCAAGGCGATTGAGGTCGAGGATGCCCCGTCGGCGGCGGAGGGACTGGATCTGGAGCACATGGTGGTGGACCCTTCCTATGACGGCCTGAAGCTGGGCGACGAAATGACGCTGGAGTTCGTCGAGGACATGATCGAGCGTTTCAAGACCGGCAAGAAACTGGCGAGGAAATACGTCTTCCAGATCATACTAGCCGTCATGGAACTCGTCAAGAACGAGCCTACCATGGTGGAGGTGGACGTGGAGGACGGGCAGGAGATTACCGTGTGCGGGGATACCCACGGCAAGTCTCTCCTCTCGTCTCGTCTTGTCGAGGCCGAACCTAACGCGAAGCAGGCCAGTACTTCGACCTCATGGAGATCTTCCGCCTCGCCGGAAAGCCCACGGAAAAGCACATGTTCCTCTTCAACGGCGACTTTGTCGACCGAGGATCCTGGTCCACCGAAATCGCCCTCCTCCTGTACGCGTACAAGTGGCTCTACCCTTCCAAATTCTTCCTCAACCGCGGTAACCACGAGACGGATGACATGAACAGGATGTATGGTTTCGAAGGCGAATGCCGGGCGAAATACAACGAGCGTGTGTTCAAGCTCTTCTCCGAATCCTTCTCGGCATTGCCTCTCGCCACTCTCATCGGCAAGAAGTACTTTGTTCTCCACGGCGGCCTCTTCTCGGACGACAACGTCAGCTTGGACGACGTACGCAAACTGGACCGCTTCAAGCAGAGGCAGCCAGGTCAGGCCGGCCTCATGATGGAGATGCTCTGGACCGACCCGCAGACGCAACCTGGCCGAGGACCCAGCAAGCGCGGTGTAGGTCTCCAATTCGGCCCCGACGTGACGAAGCGATTCTGCGAGAAGAACAAGCTCGAAGCCATCATCCGCTCGCACGAGGTCCGCATGGACGGCTACGAGGTTGAGCACGACGGCAAGTGCATCACCGTCTTCTCCGCGCCGCACTACTGCGACAGCACGGGCAACAAGGGCGCCTTCATCAAGATTGGACCCGAGTACAAACTCAAGTTTACGCAGTTTGACGCCGTACCGCATCCGGACATCAAGCCCATGGCATACGCATCGAACGGTCTCCAAGGCATGCTGTAGAGAGAGAGAGAGAGAGAGAGAGGGAGGGAGGGAGAGGACGGTGTTTGGATCAGTATGGTTCGCTTGGCTTGTAGCGCGTGCATACTTTGGTGTTCTTGGGCGCAGCACACATGGCAACAGCGCATGGAAACTTCGTTCGATGCTGTTTTCATGGTGAGAAGTGCGTGTTCGTTCTGGGGACGGACAGGAGTGAAGGGAGCAAGGCAACGAGCATCGAGCGGGTCCATTGGATTGTATGATAGGAATACTCGGTATGACTCGCAGGCATGCGTCTTAGCTTGAATGGAGGATTGCATGGCGCAACCACGTGCACGAGGAGGGAGCCTTCTGTGAAGTATGGCAGGTAGATGGCACCTGCAAGTTGGATCGGGACTTCGCCATCCCTTGTGACCGACAGCCCCAGGTGCTTTTCGATGATGCAGTCAAAATGCACTCGACAACAGGGTATCTAGCCAAGATGGGATGGTCTCTGCTATGGCGTGTTTTTCATTATTCACTCCCATTATTGCCAGTCACGAACGCCAGGCTACTGAGCGGCTGGTGCGCGGCCAAGGGAAGGCGAGTCGGGACGGTCGCATCGGTCCCATGGTTTGCAGTGTCGAACTACATACCTAGTACATGGTAGATGCATGCTTCGGTTTTGGGATGGGGAGGCTCTCATCACCTTCAGGATGGCACCCTTTCCCGCGCTGAACATCCGAGGTGCTGCACGTGGGCACAAGCACATGTCTCATGTCTCGGCACCACGGTTCGACGTAGTAGCAGCAGCAGCAGCCAGCAGCAGCCTGTCAAGCGCGCGTACATGGTACAGTCCAGCAGAGAAACGGCTTTGATCGCCACATGTCGTCGACGGCCGGCGAAGGAAGCGGGAGCGGGAGATTGGCCAGGCTTGAGGCTTGGGACCTGGAGGGCCGTTGCGAATCCTCTCGCTACGCGGACCAATGAGGGCCGTGGGAGAGGCGGGAAGACATGGCTGACTGGAGTCCAGCGACAAGGGCGGGCTCATGCGCGTGCCAGAGCGCCGGCCATTGGCTCCCAAGGTTGAAGTGGCCGTCAAAGTGCCGTTGTTGGGGAACTCAATCTCCGTGGGACGACCGAGGGAGGGTGCGAGTGCAGCGACAGACGTACGACACCTAGGGAATCCACCCAGCTGCACGGCGCGTTCCCACCCGAGTCTGAGCGAGACGCTTCTTTTCTTTTACCAAGGCCGTTATTCCACTGCACTGTACACAGCAGGTCCTTGTTGTGCGCAGGTGCTCTGGTACGTACGCAGCGCGGTTCTGAGGGAGAGCATCCCCGTCCCGAGCTGGCTGGCTGGCTGGGTCGGTGGGCCTGCTGGGGGCGCTCGCCGGGGGGTCCGCTGGGGGGGTCCGCCGGGCTCTGCTGGGCGCTGCCGGGAGCGCTCGCCGGGGGGTCCGCTGGGGGGGTCCGCCGGGCTCTGCTGGGCGCTGCCGGGAGGGGGGCTGCTGGCTGCTTGGGCTGGGCAGGTGGCTTGCTGCGTCCTCTCGGATTGGCTGGCATGGGCCAAGCGGCACCACCGTCTCCTTTGTTAAGCCTGAATCTGGTGGTCCGGTCCCAGCTCAGCAGGCCGCCAGCCTCTTCGCTCCATCTGCTCTCTCGCACTCTCTCTGTCCCGCCCAGTGTCTTCTTCTCACCTTCATCGTGCCCATCTCGACGGGCGTGAGAGCAGCACCGGCCGTGAGCGACGCCTTTCTGCTCATCGCCATCATCCGACCTTCTCGCTGGTTGCTGTCGCTGTCGCTGTCGCTGTCGCTGTGCCCATCCGTCGCGCCCTAATCACCCGCGCCCGCTTTTGCTTTTGCTTCTGCTTTCCCTTTCCCGCCATTGTTCCTGTCTGTCCCTTCGTCTGCTCAGACCCCGCCAGACTTCGCAGTCCTGTCAGGACCGCCTTGCCGGTTGATCTTTGGCTCTATTGATTCGCCCGGTGAGTGTTCCTACCCTCCCCCGTTCATCGCGTGCTGCCAGAGCCGGCTGCCTGGCCTCGGATCCGCCGACAGGGCGGGCATTCTTCGACGCCGGGAACGTTTGCTAACCGGCCCAGCTCTGTCGACTCTGGGTGGAGGACTGGCAGATCGTCGCTTTCGGTAACCGACACCTGCCGTTTCGTTTGTTCGCCAGAAACCGACCGCGTGGTCAGGCTGTAAGACGCCATCGTACCAGACCTCGCCCTCTGCCATGTGCTGACCACACAACAGGTCACGACGTAATCCGCCATGGCGTCCATAATCCAAGTCGCCAACGAGACTTCGAGCACTTCGGTACGCACCACCAAGGACGGTCGCCAGATCCGCTATGCTCTGAAAGTCATCCAGCAGCCGGAGCGCGCCCGCGCCTGCGGCAGCGGCGCCAAGTCGAGCGCCGACCGTCGTCCTGTCGACCCGCCTCCGATTGTCGAGCTGCGCGTCTTCGAGGGCGAGCAGGAGATCACCTTTGCCTACAATGCCAATTTCTTCCTCTTCGCGACGCTCGAAAACGCTCGCACCATGGCCAACGGACGCGGTGCCTCGTCCCCGCCGAGCTTCCCTGTTCTTACCGGCACACCGGTCGCTGGCATGGCTTATCTGGACCGACCCACTCCCGCCGGCTACTTCATTTTCCCCGACTTGTCCGTACGTCACGAGGGAAAGTACCGCTTGAGCTTTGCGCTGTACGAGGAGTTGAAGGACTCCAAGGACATGGATCCCGAGGACCGCAATGCTCCGCCTCAGCCCGCCAAAACCGAGGGACATGTGTCCCACCGTCTGGAGGTCAAGTCGTCACCGTTTGTCGTCTTCTCCGCGAAGAAGTTCCCCGGCCTGTCGGAGAGCACCGCCCTGAGCCGCATGGTGGCCGAGCAAGGATGCCGCGTTCGCATCCGGCGCGACGTCCGTATGAGGCGTCGCGAGAACAAGTCGAACAAGGACTGGGACGAGTATGATGAGGAGGGTGCTTATGACCAGCCCAGACGCACTGCCACGCCTGATGCGTACAATCAGCAGCCTGGCTTGCCCGCTCCGAACCCGGCAATGGAAGGCGACCGCCCTCGGTCCGTCTCGAACGCCAGCCACTCCTCCTTGGCTCCGCCGCGCCGTCCCAGCATGGACGGCATGTCGCAATCGTACCCGCCTCCCACCAATTACCAGCAGATGCCTCCGCCTCAGGGCGCACCCTATTCTCAGGTGCCGCAATACGGATCGAATCAGAGCCAGTATGGAAGTCAATACGCTCCTCAGCCGGCCGCTCCGACGTTCCAACCGCCCCAGGCTCCTTATTCTCAACCCGCCCACACCTCGCAGCCTGCTCACACCAGCTACCAGGGCCAGCCTACCATGGGACAGTCTTACGGCGGCTACATGAACGGCCACAGCTACCCGCACTCGCATTATGAACAGCCGGCTTCCGCTCGCCAGGAGCCTCCTGTTGAATACGCTCAATCTGCCACGGACTACCGGCGCCCGTCGGTAGCTCAAACCACGCAGCAGTACCCTGGACCGAGTCAGATGATTCCTCCCTACAGCCCAATGGACCACAACCGCTCCCAGCAAATGCCGCAGCCGTACCAGCCTCCCGGTCACAACACATCTCCAAGCATCGTGAACATGAACAATCAACTCGCCCTGGCACCTCTGAAGACGTTGCAGCCGTCGGCCACTGAACAGAGGCTGGAGCCCGTCTCGCCATCTTACCAGTCGCCGCCGAACACCATGTCTGCACCCATGTCTGCTACATCTGAATATCCGCCCCGTAACAACTACCTCGATTCCCGTGGCTCCATCTCCAGTTACACGCATCAAGCCCAGCCTCAGCCTCAATCCGCCCTGGGCCAGAAGCGGTCATTTTCAAGCACCTTCGACACCAGCCACGTGAACGAGCGTCTCCAGCAAGGCGCCCGACCGAATCCCGCGGCATCCAGCAGTTACGGATATGATGAGCCCGACATGGAAGAGCCAATGGACCGGACAGCCATGAGCTATAGGAGAGCTGATGGCTCGCACCGCCAGCGCCGAGTCCCCGAAGTCAACGTCTAGCTGCTCTAGATCCCCCCTCACGATGTTTATGGCGGTATCCTGCTAGCTAATGTCTTTCTTTGGACCTGGCGTTTTGACTTACGACGAGGTTCAATGCCCTTGATATCCCGATACCCATCGAGACTACTTACGAATGCGTGGTCCTGCGGATTTCCCTTTCCTTTCTTGTCATGTGATTACCCGGATACCTTCCTTTTGGATCGATCCACCCACACTCCCTGCCGACGACACCCCCGCTACCTTTCATCGACCTAATTCGACCTTGCTCAACTTCAACACCCATCATTTCCTTGTGTTTCCTGTATCGGTAAGCTGTTTGATACTGGGCTCGGGTGCAACCACCTCGGATACGTCACGATGCTCTCGTATCCGGCAGAGCACACAGTCTTGGGGCATGCGCTCCGTTTTTGGTAGTCTATGGACGGGCATTTTGCCCAGTACGTTGCCACAATTTCCTTTGCTGTTGTATCTCCTTTACTTTCCTTGTGTTTTATGGCCGGCTCTCTTCTTTCTTTTTTTTTGCTCCCCCAACAGGCGTGTGGAGGGGAGCGTGGAATGTCATGTTGGTTCCTGGTATGTTCATGGCAAAGTATGCTTCTTTCAAACCAGACTCGGGAGGAAGCTGGCAAGATTGGAGGATTATGCGCGTGAAAAGCGAGAGGGCAATATGCATACAAAGCGGTGGTGGACGGGTTGGTTAGATGGGATCTCAGATAGCATGCAAATGAAACTGAATTGGATTTTCCTCTAGTTTTATTCTTGATGTTTCGTGAGGGATGCTGTGGAAAAGGTCTTCACTGTTACGTCGCTGGGTTCGAGACATTCTGCTGCCCGGTGATGTCCAGGATGGATGGATGGGTGGATTGGTGGATGGTGGGGTGTGACTTGACTGATCGACACACCATGAAGAGTGACAATGTGACCATGTCTTCAACCTTCCCAGCACGCACCCCTCGCCCACCCTTCCCATTTCGATACGGCCAAGTCGATCTCGCTTCCAGATTCCAGCTTCTCAGCTGCCTGCGCATGCGATAAACGATGCTGCGCCACGGGAACAGTCAAACGATGGCAATTTACCGGTGTTGCGGCTCGTGTCCTTGCTATCGATATTGGGCGGAGTTGGTATGGTGCGCAATAGGGCAAGGAGGGTGTGCCTGGTGCAGGGGGCCGGAGCAGGGGGGGGGGGGGTTGTAGCCGAGGACCGGGGCAAGGTTGGGCATGGTCGAGTGTGAGCTCCTTCCACTGCGAGATGCGCATGGCATGTCAGAAGGTCCCTTGGCGCGTTGGGCAGGTAGACCATTTCAACTGTCCGCAAATGCAGCCCTGACGGACCGAGCGAGTGAAGGCCGTTTCTTCGAGTATTTCCTCATCTCAACCCTCGTCTCGTCGCACGTGCAGTCTCCAGCCTTCTTTCCGTCTTTTGCTATATTGTCACTGGCCTGTGTTTCCTTGTCTCTCTCTCTCTCTCTCTCTCTCTCTCTCGGTTGGATCCTCCGAAGCGGTACCTCGGTAGGATCTAATCCACTTCGGGACGATACAGAAGGGCGCCGTCCCTGAGTGGTCAGTTCGTGGGCAGAAATGCCCCGCGGCGGGGTAGCTATTGCGTGCTCAACGCGCTACACGTCCAGCACCGAGTATCGGCCACCTTGACACGACAATGTATGTTGCTCAGACATGCCACAAAAGACCAGAATATGCTCTCGGTGGCATGCTACACAGCGTGAAGGCCAGCCATGGCAATGTCGTGAGAGGGGGGGTTGTGGGACGGTACCCAAGCTCTCCCTTCACACCGAGAACATGGGAGACATCTTGACAAAACGCTCACGAAGGCGGAAAAGTAGAGCCACAAACGCCGGAGTCTGTATGACGTGACTGCTGCACTTGATTGCACAATAGAACTGGAGCTTGAGTACTTGTCGGTGCTATCTAGCGTGGTTACCCTGAACGACAAACCTCGCGCCGAACCCTTCGACTTTCTGCTCTGCGCAGGACTTTCCCAGGCTTCATCGGACCGAAGACAGCAGACCGACTCTTCATACGACAGAGAGACGTTATCAAAATGGCCGAGGAACTGTACAAGAACTTCGAGACGCTGCAGTTGCACGCTGGTAAGTGCGCTCCTGCAGCCTTCCATCCCTCCCTTCCATGCTGACGAATGGTCCACAGGCCACTCTCCTGACTCCGCAACGAACGCCCGAGCTGTGCCCATCTACGCAACCACCGTACGTTCATGCTGATGGATCGAGTCGAGAGGGTGCGGAACTGACGGTAGCAGTCGTTCACCTTCAATGACTCGGCTCACGGCGCGAGGCTGTTTGGCCTTAAGGAATTCGGCAACATCTACAGCCGGATCATGAACGTAGGCCTTCTCCCGCCTCTCGCTCCGGCCGTGTGCTGATGTGCCATAGCCCACAGTCGATGTCTTCGAGAAGCGGATTGCTGCGCTGGAAGGGGGGGTGGGGGCTTTGGCAACCGCTTCCGGTCAAGCTGCCCAATTCATTACCATTGCCACTCTCGCCCAAGCCGGCGACAACATCGTATCGACCTCCAACCTGTATGTCCCTTCCCATCATCCGGGGAGGCCTTTTTGACGCATCACAGCTACGGCGGCACATACAACCAGCTCAAGGTCACATTCCCCCGTCTCGGCATAACTACAAAATTCGTCAACGGCGACAACGCGGAGGACTTCAAGGCCGCAATTGACGACAAGACCAAGGCCATCTACCTTGAGAGCATCGGCAATCCCAAGTACAACATACCGGACTTCGAGAAGATCGTGGCCGTCGCCCATGAGGCGGGTGTTCCGGTCGTCGTCGATAACACCTTTGGCGCGGGAGGCTATTTCATTCGACCGATTGACCATGGCGCGGATATCGTCGTCCACTCGGCAACAAAGTGGATCGGAGGCCACGGTACCACAATCGGTGGTGTCATTGTTGACAGCGGCAAGTTTGACTGGGGCAAGAATGCGAAGCGCTTCCCTCAGTTCAACGACCCGTCCGAGGGATACCACGGCCTCAGGTTCTGGGACACCTTTGGCGCCATCACCTTCATCATCCGCGCACGTGTTGAGATTCTCCGCGACTTGGGCGCCAGTTTGAACCCGTTCGCAGCACAGCAGCTACTTCTCGGCATCGAGACTCTGAGTCTGCGAGCGGAGCGACACGCTCTCAATGCGCTGAAACTGGCAAAGTGGCTGGAGAGCAATGAGAACGTAAGCTGGGTGTCCTACCCTGGTCTTGAGGGCCACCAGTCGCACGAGTTGGCGAAGAAGTACCTCAAGAAGGGCTTCGGAGGCGTTCTGTCGTTTGGTGTCAAGGGCGGCGGTGCTGCAGGCAGCCAGGTCGTCGACAACTTCAAGCTCATCTCCAACTTGGCCAACGTCGGCGATTCCAAGACGCTTGCTATTCACCCCTGGACCACGACCCATGAGCAGCTCAGTGAGGAGGAACGGATCAGCTCGGGTGTAACTGAGGTATGTATCACCATTTCGTGGTCACGGCCAGTGGATCTGACGTTCTCTGTAGGATCTCATCCGTATCTCGGTTGGCACGGAGCACATCGACGACATCATCGCCGACTTTGAGCAGTCCTTCAAGGCTTCGGCTACCAAGCCGGGCGAGAAGGGTGAGACCGCCAACGCCGAGAAGACGGGGGAGACTGCTGGTTCTCTATCGGGCTCTGTGTAGAGTCGCTGAGCGTGTGCAGATGCACCGGTGCCACGTCGGCGACTTTGACGATTACGATGTGTTTGATAATATGGGAGTCCAGTCCATATGACGAGTAAATGAGATACCTTTGCCTCGGAAACATTGGAGAGCGGCAAATGCAAAGACCCGTCTCGATTTGTGACGCACATTGCCGTGATGAGTACCATTTGCAAGCCGAGAAGCGTGGTCAATGCGAGGCATGTGCGGCTCCAAGCATGCAGCTAAAACAGCCAAACCTTGCGAGGTAATCGTCGACTGCCCCTGCCATGTGAAACCTCAGCTGCAGCTAATTACTATGGCATGTGAGCAGTTCAAGTTTGCCTCCCCACCACAGACGCAGAGGCACGACGCGTCGATGTACGTGTAATAAAGTTGAAAGAAGCTTCACGGAGTAGCAAGCGTCGCCGAGAGGTTCATGACCGAAGGTTGCGTGCATGGCCTCGATGCGCAACTGCCTATTCCAGCTATCCGACTGGGCCGGAACATGATTGGGCGAAACTCCCTGTACCGAGGCTCGCGATGGCGGCTTTACTAGACTTGAAATAACTGGGCGCTGGCTGGGGAAGTGGATTCCTTTCACGCCGACCCGAGGTTACCGTTGCTGTTGCTGTTGCTGTTGCCGTTGCCGTTGCCTCTCCATACTTCATCTCATCTGTGCGTTGAGCAGGGCAACTCGTCAAAAGATATTGCCACAGTGCATTCCAAGAGAAAGCCTCGGCCAAGCTTCCCAGGTACGTCGGACATACCGAGAACCGAACTCCAGGTCCGCCGTCTTCTGACCATCATGACGGCGCAGCTTCTTGCCTTCGACCTCGTCGCTATACGGGTGGAATCGCCTCGCTTCCCCGCAAACACTCTTCGGCCTTCCTGCTGCATCCCCGTCGCAACCATCGACATTGACGGTGGAGCATCTGAACATTTGAACATCACGCAAAGATACAGCCTACGCTTCGGCAACGGCCATCATCATGTTCGGACCCAGAGACGTCCAGGCCGAGCGCGCAGCCGAGCTTTTCGGACCACCCCCAAAAGGACAGCCCTATAGCGTACCGGTTTCCGGAACAAAAACCGAGGGACGGACGCCTGTGTACCGGCACTGGAGGTTTGCGGACAAACCTTTGCTGGAGACGTTGGACCCTTCGGTATGGACGCCTGGTTGTTCTCTGAATGTGTGATGGGAATGGAGGCAGCGTGGAGGAACAGCGTGCTGACAAGCTATTGGCAGATCACAACGGCGCATGACGCTTTCGAGGCATCGGGTACGTGGGACCGTTCTGTTACAAAAGGCACAATGTTGATGAACTTGTATAGCTGCAAATTACCCCAAGAACAGGTGTTTGGGCAGCCGTCCGTACGATCCCATCGCGAAGACGTTCGGTGCATACGAGTGGCAAGACTACGAGACGATCCAGACGCGCAGGAAGAACCTTGGAGCCGGTCTGATCCATCTACATAAGCAAGCCGGCGTCACAGCGCAGAGCTATGGGATTGGACTTTGGTGTCAGAACAGGCCGGAGTGGCAGATCACTGGTCAGTCAAGTCTCGAGGAGCGAAGGCTGGAACGGGAGCTGATGAGTGTAGATTTGGCCGCCATGTCGCAGCGTCTCTTCACCGTCTCGATTTACGATACCCTCGGACCGGACACGACCGAGTACATCATCAACCATTCGGGACTGGTGACCGTGGTCACGGCTTTGAACCATGTGGTTGCTCTTTTGAAACTGAAGCCGCGGCTGCCGACGCTCAAGATGATCATTGTTCTGGACCCTCTTTCTGCAGGCGAGCTGCCCGGAGAGTCAAAGGGCGAACTCCTAAACTCGCTTGCAGTCGAGATGGGCGTGGCCATTCATTACATCAAAGATGTAGAAGCCTTGGGCGAGAAGCAGCCGGTCCCTTACAATCCGCCCACACCCAACGACACCATCACCATCAACTACACCTCCGGAACCACCGGAAATCCCAAGGGCGTGGTGCTTACCCACAGGGCTGCTCATGCTGCGACATGTGTGAGCATGATCTACTTCAAAAGCAACTCGTCGACAGTCACGTGCTCCTTCCTGCCACTGGCCCACATTTACCAACGATTAGGAGAGCACACGGCACTCGCTGCGGGTGCTTCTATCGGTTACTTCCACGGCAACATTGCCGAACTTGTGGATGACTTGAAGCTCGTTCGTCCGACACAGTTCTCCGGCGTGCCTCGACTGTACAACCGCTTCGGTGCCGCCATCAAAGCAGCCACCCTCCAGCAGACCGGTATCAAAGGCGCTCTATCCCGGCACGTCGTCTCTAACAAGCTTGCCTCCATCAGTGACAAGCAAAACCCATCCAACAAGCACGCTCTCTACGACCGCATATGGTCAAAGAAGGTTGCAGCTGGTATTGGCCTCGACCGTGCCACATCCATGGTCAGTGGCTCCGCCCCTATTGACCCTTCGTTGCACCAATTTCTCCGTGTGGTCTTCGCGAACGACTTCTTGCAAGGGTACGGTTTGACCGAGACGTATGCCTCGACCCTTATACAAGATCCTTCGGATCTGACCGCCGGATCTTGCGGCATGCCCACGCCTTCTGTCGAGTGCTGTCTCGTTGATGTACCGGACATGGAGTACCTCTCCACGGACAAGCCGCATCCCCGCGGTGAGTTGCTCGTTCGCGGCCCTACGTGCTTCAGTGAGTACCTTCTCAATGAAGAGGAGACGAAGAAGGCGCTTGATGCCGAGGGTTGGGTTCACACGGGCGACATTTGCACTATCGATGAGATGGGTCGCTTCAAGATTGTCGACCGAAGGAAGAACGTTCTCAAGCTCTCACAGGGCGAGTACATTTCCCCCGAGCGGATCGAGAATGTCTATCTGGCGAACTGTGGATGGATGGCTACGGCGTATGTCCACGGCGACTCGCACCAGTCTTTCCTCGTCGGCATCTTGGGTGTCGCGCCCGATCTGTTCCCCGCTTTCGCGAGCAAGGTCCTCGGTGAGAAGATTGAACCTACCGATGTGGTCAAGGTCAAGGCAGCGATGAAGAACAAGAAGGTGGAGAGGGCGGTCCTAAAGGAGTTGGACCGCGTGGGCAAGAAGTGCAAGTTCAATAGCTATGAGAAGGTCAGGGCTGTGAGACTCTTTTTGGATCCATTCACGGTCGACAACCAACTTTTGACGCCGACGTAAGTTACTGCCTCTGGTCTCGCTGCTGCGAAATGAAGTACTGACAGGTGTTTCCAGACTGAAGCTCAAGAGGCCGCAGACGGCGAAGGCGTTCAGGAAGGATCTGGACGAATGTTACGAGGAGGCGCTTGCCGAGGAGGCTGGGAAGTCGAAGGCAAAGTTGTAGATGTCGGTTTTGCGTGAGAGGCTGTTCTTGCAGTATTATCGGCATCATGTATGGTCTGGTGGGCATGGAAATCGATCGCCTGTGTAGTATATACAGTATGTTTATCGTTTGGAAGATTCCGAGTCGTCGCGTCTGCGCTGCTACTCTTCGAAAGACGTCATGTGACTCTCTCTCTCTCTCCAGGGGACGATGCATGCACATACATGTCCGAGGCAACAACATCCCCAGCCCAGGTCAAAGCGTCAGGCAACGTTCTATAGGGCGCTGTTCACCAGGCCCTGTCATCCTGTGGTTTCAAGTGGCTCCCAGTCCCAATCGTGTTGGCAGCGCTCAGCGCCAAATGCTGCCTAGTGCACCACGCCCCGCCCCGCCCTTGGGTCACCCGTCCGTATAAGAAGGTGTCCCCCTCACCCATCCCGACTTTCCTCCTTAGCCACCTTTTCGCCAACCAGCACGACCCGTCCGCCCCTCCCCCGCCGACCTCTCGAGTTCCGTCCCGATGCCCACAACCGTCCGATCCCGATGCCCTCGTTCCTCTTACGTCGCTGCCTCGGCGACGATGGAATGAGGCCGTCTGCTGCAGAGGGTAACCTCCGCCGCCTGATCCGCCGTCTTTGAGCCCAGCCGCCCTCTGTCGTGGAGGTCCGCTGGGAATCGTGGACCAAGGTGATGGCGGACGATGCCAACAGATGTTGGACCGCTCTCGGGCGTGTCTTGACAGGCCGCAAGGCCCTTGGCGACACATTGCACAGACGCACCCTCTTCCCATGCCCGTCACTCCCCTGCCTAGACCGTCCCCCTGTTGGGGGATGGTTCGTCCAGGCCAGTTGTGCCTGAGACTTGAGGAGCGTTCTGCGCTTCCTAGGTAGTGTTGACTACCACCTCGCAGAGGTTGGTTACCATGTTGACTACCTGATGCAACTGCGAGCAATGCACTCGAGTGCTTCAGGGAAATTGCCCGTCGTTCCATCTCTGGTGCCGCCCGAGTACGTTCGACGGGAGGCATGATCCACGTGGTGGATGTAGCCAAATGGGCCGATGCCGCAGGCTAGGCCACTCGTCCTCCTCGCTGTGTCTTCGGACCAGAGAGGAGGTGTTGCAATTTGACGCCTCGTTGCGAGGCTGAACTTGAAGGAAAGATCTCTTGTGGGCATCACAGGAGAGTCAAAAGAGAGCATTTTACAGAGATGGTTTCATCGCTGCTTCACTGGCAGACTTTCTACACTGCGTTTCTGGGTCGCGCCCGGCCACAAATGAGAATCCACTGAGAATCTATTGGAATTTTTTTCGAGCAACGGCCGTTCTGAGCGGGGTTTATCCCCACCCTGGCGATGCAACCCTTCGACTTTGTCGCTGGGTCTACTCGTCGGGGGAGATGCCAACAGACATCGAGCTCGTCTCCGACAGGCCGCAAGGTCCCTGGCATTCTGTCGCTCAAACGCACCCCGCGCGTCCCCCCCCCTAGGGTCTTCGGACCCCACCAGAGCAACCCCGCCGTGTTTAGGGAGGGAGCTCGTCCTCGCGCCCCTCGTTTGACTACCGACCCGGTCGTGATTCGTTCGTTGCGCGCTTGGATTGCCTCTTGTATCAAGTTCCGACTCGATCGAGGGCTGCCCCATTCCTTAATCGATGCGTCTTTTTTGGTTTGCGGGATTGAATTATGGATGGTTATGCCATCCGCAAAAGAAATTTGTCCACTCCTGTTTTGGGGAAATTTACTTTGTTTTGATCCATGGGTCAAGAGGCTATTCGAATGGCTGATGGACTTGGTCTTTTCTGGGCATCGCGGCGATTACAACGAAAGTGCGAAGTTGGGGATGGGGAAGGTGGTCCGGACCCGAATCGTGCTCGACAATCGAACAAGGGGAATATCACCGCGCGTTGGGACCTTCTCGAAGAGAAGGTCAGGCGGCGCGGGGGAAGAGGTGGATGGCGGTAGTGCCTGCTCGTCCACGTCGTGCCGCTGGATAGTCTCTTGTGCGAGACGAACTGAATGCAGGATAAGGTGAGTTCTCCCTTTCATTTGACTTGGTCGGTCCAGCATAGTGCGCTCCTTGGCTTAGTTGTCTCGTAAAATCAACCGATGAAGTTTGTCTTTTATGCTTCTTTGCGCTCATTCGTTGTTCCCTCTACAATCTTTCCGTCGTTGCAGTTTCAAGTGTCATTTGATCCCAGCGTGCCTTCTACGCATCGCAACCGCGTCTGTGAAGAGCCTGCAAATCCTCTTTGTTGATTACGCTGGGTAGGAAGCGCCTCGGACACATCAAATTGGAGCGCTTGCTTTGTGTAGCATGAGCGGGATTTGAGCATGTCAGATAGAGCAATATCAACTACTTCCTAGCTTGGTCATGAAGCGCCTTCGACTTCACATGATGGGTAGAAAAGGCTCTCTACTTCCGTTCCTTCTCATGTGTCTTGCGTTCTTTCTGCGTTCCATTATTCCTTCCTCACCTCCCCACATCATGAAATTTCATCGAGACTATCATAGGCGCTGCAGCCTCGATCAATTTACCTCACACCTGCACAATAAGAACTGCACGTGACTCTCTTCACGGGGCGTCGAGGTGACCGCTCTTCCCACCCCGGCCGCACCTTGTCTGGTCAGGCAAGTCTTCGCAACAAACGGGCGACGTCACCGCCTCGTTCTCACCTTCACGCGGAAAAAAAAGTCTGCATTTCGCGTCACCGTCGCGTTTGCTGCGACCAACATGGCCACCTACTTCTACTTGCCAAATTCTCGCAACGCCACCTTCGACTACAACTGCTCCGTCGGATTTCAATCTACACATATACTTGCTGCATCACGACGTTGGCAGGTGCACGCTCACGTTCGTCAAGCGACGGCCAATATGGAAGAGGGTCTCAAGTGTTTGACTGAGCAGCAGGCTCGGGCACACGCTGAAGCTCGTGTCCGGCCACTGGATGACGATCGAAATCGGCGTCTGGCATTCGGAGACCAGGAAAAGGAGCGTGAATGGAAGCGTGGTCAACTTCAGAAGCAAGAAGAAGAGCGTCGAAGGGCGGCGGTTCGAGATGAGGAGATTTGGCGGGGACAGCAGACCCAGCAACAGCAGATCTGGAAGGAGAAGCAGAGGCAGGACAGCTTGCGGCACTACCAAACCATCAATGCCCTCCAAGCTTTGGCCACTGTCCAATGGGGTGGATTTCCGAGGGATTTGGGTGGCAGCTACAACAGAGTGTAAATGTCTGCCTCATCGACGCGATGCGTTTATACTGATTTAGTGGAGATATCCTGGCGCCTATCAACCTCAACCTCAACCGATCGACGGTTTCAGTCCTCAGGCTGTGCAATATCAGCCGAATCTGCTGTCTTCAAGCCCGAGTTGGGATGGCAGTCTGGCTTTACAGAACAATGGCGGCACCTTCTTCAATGGCCACAACCAGAACAGTCAATCTTGCCCGCTCCCACAGCACCCAGAGGACCAGCAATTCCTCAGCTCTACCGGATACGATAGCTCTCCTGTGCAGCACGACGATACAACAGCATATGGTCAACAGTTCTTCCCCCAGCAGTCCATGCCGGGTCAGGGCTATTACCAATTCGGCTATCAGAATTCGCAGCCTTGCAAATTCACATACAACCATGCTATTGCGTCGGCTCAGTATCCCATCCATCCGACGGGAGCTACCTTCGAAAGTATGGGCGAGCCGATCATTCAGAAGCCTGCTAGCGTTTCCACTCAGTATCCCTCGTATCAGCCAGGAGACCTCTTCAAAGCTATAGGTCAACCGCTCAATCACAACCAAGCTATTCAAGGACCAGTTGGTGTCAATGTAAGCCAGGCTCAATATCAACATCACATCGCTGATCGGCTTTACCAGGTGCATGCCCTCGTGAATGATACCGCACACACAGTCAGAAACCCGGGGCAGACATCGAAGCATCACCCTCGCTTAACAGTCCCGAATTTTGGACAGGCGCAGCTATATGTTCAGACATCTATGGCACCAAAGCCCGCACCACATGGCGTCTCTCCTACCACCACGGTCAAGGACGAGGTGTTATCCGAGCCGAACCCGTTCGTGAAGACAGAAATTCGTACCGAAGGCCCATTTCGTCAGCATCCAAGTCAGCTTCCGCTCCAGCCTATCTCTACGAGTGACAAGAATGCTCGCATCGTGGAGTGGTTGAGGACGAGGTAAGTCATCCCTATTTTGGTGTCAAAGGCCTCGAAACGCTTTACCTACCAAGTTTGGTCTGGTACATCCTTTGCGTACCTTTCAATACTGACGTTAGTACTTAGACCTCTAACAGAAGTGCCACTTCATAACCGCAAACGTTCTTCCTCGTCGTTGTCGCCGTGTGAGCGCGCAAAGCGCGTCAAAAAAAGGCCGTCTTCTCCGGTTGATGTGTAGGAGGTGCTTCCAATGGTTGTCAAGAGGGTCGACGGGCTACTTCAACAGTGTTCTCCGAACTTCTTTCAATGTCGAATCGATCAGTCTGGGGGTTTCTTGAGCGTCTCTAAGCTCGTTTTCAATGATGTGTGTGTGTGTGTGTGTGTGTGTGTGTGTATAAACGAGCGCTTGTCGAGATCGACACTGTCGTGTTTTTCGGGCGTAGGATGGAAAGTCTCGATAAAAACGCAGATGCTATGTCAGCATCCAGAAAAAGTTCCTGTTTATTCGTTAGGTGAGAATATAATGTATGAAACGTTGCAGAGTGATCATGCAGAAGCATATGCGATAGAGTTGGAAATGTTGCAATACTGTGGTAACCCGATCACCTCCAAGAATACTTTGATGGGAACCTGGCATTCATCGCCTTCATCGCCAACACCTATGGATTTATGTCAAGGGCTGGCTTCTCAAAGCAATGTCTGCCATCTTTACGCTCTTTTCAAATTCGGCTGCGCCTCGTTACTCTTCCAAGATTTGAGTCGTACAGTAGTCTGTGGAACACGCCGCGGTGGCTATGCGAGAAGGCGTTGGCTATCGGAGGTGCCCGTTGCGAATGCCCGCGTCCTGCCCCATATTTTGTGCTGGTGACAAGGCGCCACGATATGGTTGACCCCTTGGACTGAAACCCACACCTTTCGTATATCTCCCTACATCATCCGTATTCCTCTCTACACCTCGTATCTCTCTTTACATCATCACAGCTTTACCGGTACCGCAACCCGCATAGTGCCTAAGGATTAGCATTACACTGAAGATTCACAGAGTGTTTGAACTTCGCAGAGATGGAAGCACCAGTTTTGATAGGTTGCGCATCTTCACATTAGCATCGATGACAACTAAAGCACCTTTACTATGCCTCCAAAAGGCACATGGAGTGTGCAATACATTTGCGGCGGGGCGCGCCATGTTGGATTTGTCGGTTACACAACGGTGTCCTGTAGTAGGGACCATGTGGTGGCATGTGGTGGCTTGTGGCGGCAGTCAACCACATCGTCTTTTTGCAAGGACCATGTCATCTTGGAGCAGCATAATTTCCGATTCGTGCCTTTGCCCCCTGGTGAATCGTCATCACCGGTTCCGACATCAGCCACAATAGGCGGTAGACGTTCGCACGCCCAGTTGCTTGGGATCCCCAGCCTGACCTTTCTCCACAGGATCCCAGCCTACCTTTCTCCAACTTTCCTCGAGAAAGATAAATACTCACATCTTATCTCCCATCATAGCTCTCGTCCAGTTGCCCATCCTTCTGTCTGCCACATCCTACCTCAGCCTTGTTCATCGAGTTCCACTGTTGATGCTATGGCGCCACGACCGACCCTCTCTACATCAGCTATATCATCCCTCACCTTTCCTGTCGTTACCTCGACAGACGGGTTTAACGAAGTGAACATACCTTCACTCCAAACCTCCGACATTGAAATTCGCAGTACCCTTGTCTTTGGTGTCTTTGCAACCTTCCTCGGAGGCATTGGGATTGTTCTCGCCTCTCTCACACTTCGCTTCATGTACCGATCCCACCAAGAAATAAAAAGCAGAACGACTTCCGATGACGTCGAAATGCAGACCGTCCGCCCGGAAAGCTTGAACAGAGAAGCAACGTTGCATTTCAAAGACGAAGATGTTGAAGAGAGTGACGTGGAAGGAAGGAGAGATGGGATAGCAGATGGTGACAAGAACACTAAAACTTGATTGGTATAATGGCCGGTTGAATTCGTCCTTGGAATTCCAAAAGGGTATACGACGCGCGAATCAACCGGGTTGTGATGCAGACAATCTGCTCATTGCATGCAACGATGAAGTCGAACTCCCTATGAAAGTCAGATGTTGGTTGAAGGAGCATTCATGTTCGAGGAATCAAACATCAAGGTTTAGCACCAGAGGGTTGGGACAGTGATCCTGGATTGTATGGCTATATGGAGCTTCCCTTGTTGTTTGAGTATCGTTATGTCGCTTTCACAAAATAATTCGTCAACGTGTTTTTCTGCGCTGGCTTCTTCTCTTTCTTCGCACTTGGTTCCACCTTCTTCCTCACATTCTCCCCAATACCCATCAGCTTGTACAAGTCTTCCCAAACCTCCTTCTTCACTATCCCGCCGCTAGCCTCTTTATGTCCTCGCGCGAAACTCTGGCCTAGCCGTTCCCTCAGCTCTCTATCATCCGCCACAAGTCCTTCAAGCTTCTTTATGATGTCAATCTTCGCCTCGCCTTCTCGTGCTCGGGCGTTATGTGCAACTCGGCACGAGAAATTGACCATTTCTGGAAGGTATCCCTCGTTGGTACACATGACCACTTCAAGTTTGTTGGACTTGAGATATCCGGCCCATCGTGTAGCAATGAGCGGATGGATCTGCGCTGCCGAATTGATCGTGAGAACCGCAATCGTGGCGTCTTTTGAGAATTTGGGCGGAACGTGGGCCCAACGTTCTGTTTCTTGTCTTACTTCGGCATTTGCTTCGAGAAGCTTCTCATCTTTCAAGATGGAAGCCGGCCCAGACGCCGAGATGACTGCCATCCATGCTGCATCCACGTTGTACGCCGCCGATCTCCGCGGTGAGTTGACACGGCCAACAGCATCGTTGATGCTCTTCTTCGGATGTTGTCTAAAAGTCGATTTCATATCTGGGAATGGTGGCTCCCACTTTATTGTATTTCCCAGATCGCCATGCGTTCCAAGAGCAGCGAGCCATGAGATCTTGTCCACAAGGTCGGGATGTAATGGTAAGCATATCTCGTAGGTGAGAAGCGCGCTTGTCGCGACAGGCGGACAGTCATGCGCGGTCACGTATTCGGAACCTCCAGGGAAACCGCCTTCTTCTGCGAAGTGATGATCGATGATGAGGCACGTATGCGGTGTGTTGATGATGGGCCCGGTCTTCCTGCTGCCTTGGTCTAGAACGAAGATGTAGGCCGGTCGATCCTCGGAAACAGCGTTTCGCACTATTTCATCATGCACGGTACTTCCTTTTGGCGGGAAGTGCACCGAAATAAGATCAGGTGAGAGACCGAGGGCAGTGAGTGTGTGGTGAAGAATAGCTCCAGATGACAAACCATCAGCATCCTTGTCAGGAAGTATCATCGTCTTTTTGTTGGCTTGAGCACTATATGAGGTTACTATGGGCCTAAAGAATGATGTCAGTTAATTGTGCGCACCATTCCTTGATAATCTCCCTTGCTCTCTCAATCTGCTCCTTCCTCGCCGGCCAAACAATCCCTCCATCGTCCCCTTGTCTTGATGTCGCAAGGTGATACTCCGGGATCTGAACCTTTTTCTTTTTCGCTCCAGGCGGCGAGACAGGTTTCGTAGCCTTTCGCTTTGCTGGTGTCGCCATTGTTGATGTTGGAGAAACGAACAAGGGAAAAGCCAAAGAGACGCGCTTGAGTCCTTGTAAACGGAACGTCGGAAGGAAAGATATTCTCTTGGTTAATCGGGGAGTAAGATACATTGAGCTGAAAGGGGATGGGACAACATGTACGCGATGGGTAGAACATCTATGACGTTCATTAGACTGGCTGACGCTAGGCCAGTCTTGGGTCACACTCTTCTTCGCTCGGTATACAAACATCGCCCTCGCCGTTCATTATTAGCTGTTCATCAACAAGAACCTGATACGTCAACGATCCCGCAGAATCGTCGGAAGAAGACTCTGTATTTTCAAACTCGCCGCGGCCAATGTACATGGAGATCTTGTGAGTGCCGGTAGAGGGATGGTAAGCAGTTTGACTGACGCAGGGGGCACGTGTATCGCTGGGTCCTCCGGGGAAGGGTGCGATGATGAAAGCGCGGCGGCCGCTGTGCCCGAGATACGTGTCTACGCCTGCAATGGCGTAGAAGTTGCCTGCGTTGTCAATGTAGGGACTGGATGTGACGGTCCAATTAGTGATCTCGTGGGATCTGGGCGTGTCAAGTCGGTAGACGTTGAGTCTGTTGGGACCGCCACAGAACTCGGACCCGTCGCCTTTGCAGGGCATACTGCAGCCGCTTTCATCGGGTGTACCGGTGACTTCTCCGTGTGGAATCGGCCTATATCCGATGGAGGACCCGCAGAAACATTTTGTGAAGGGAGGGTCAGCTTAGCCGAGTATTGCACAGTGGACTGGGGAGATTGGAGGAACTTTACCACCAGCGTACTCATCAATGTTGACAAGTTTGTTGTCTCCTTGCGTGACGTTGGTGGTGGGTACTGCGACGGTGATTAACGCGCAGAGAGCGACTGAGAGGATGGATTTGAGCATTGCTACTGTTGCACTACCTTGATAGCACAATATCAGAGTGGATCGAAGGAGACGAGAGAGACAAGATGGAAGATGGGGATGAAACTATGTTCTGCATTTGATTTCTGTGGAGGAATGATCCTGCTCACTCAGATGTTGTGTGTTTGTGGAGGACCACGTGTGATGGCATCCCAACACGCGGTCTCGATTACCTCGTTAACTTTGAATCCAAGGGTAGAGGCGGTGCATCTGGAACATATGTATTTTGCTTTCCAGGTACTCACCCCGAGAGTAGAATAGCGCCTCTCACGGTGGTGAATCGTTGAGAAATAGGCCCGATGAAGTATTTCGCAAAACTTATCCGAGGTAGATTCAACGCCTCGTACTATGCCAAGAGAATGGAGATCACCTTTCCGCGAGAGAACCGCATACTCTGTTCATCAGGGCTTCGCATCCCCTCCAATACCAAGAACAAACCTCTTGAAGTATCGGTCCAACGCCACGCCAGCATCCGCCCCCAATTCAGTGACCGTACCAACCCACCCATCCGGGCGCAATACAAATATGGCACCTTTGTTCGCAGAGACACCGTACCGCTCGTGCGCACTATGATCCCTATCATAGAACACTCTGCCAAATGGCATACCACCCAAAGTCTCGTATGCTGAAGGACCACCAGCACCGCCGAAGATCGATAGCCAGGATATCGGTTTTGTGGAATCGAAGAGCCACCGCAGCGGAGTCACAGAGTCGGTGAAAGCGGCGAGTTGTGACTTTGTGACGGCGACATCGCCAGCAAAGACAACAATGTAGAAGCGTGCAAGGTTTGGTGTCTCGGTTTGCAAACGGGTGGCTTCGAATGTTGCGGGTTTCTGCAAAGAGATATCGGGTGCGCGCTGGCCTGGTTTGACGGTTGAGAGCCCGGTGGATTGGCCGAGGTTGAGATACGTATCCGGTTCGTAGAAGATACCCAATCCGCTGCTGAACGTTGCCGCTTCCGCCATGACTTTTCCCAGCACTTCATTCGGATCAGCATTTGGATTTCCGGACCAGTTCTCGGGTAGCTGCATCGTCATGAGTCGAGAGATGTCTTTGTCATAGTTGATGAGTCGGTGCACATTGGGTAGCCGTTCCGCTTCATATGTGTGCAAGAGATCCGGTTTCGCTAGCCCTTGGAGGACGAGCGACAGCTTCCACCCCAGATTCACCGCATCGTGGATTCCAGTGTTCATCCCTTGAGCTGCGCCAGAGGAGTGAGTGTGGCATGCATCACCGGCGAGAAATATGCAGTCGTTGACGAAGAATGAGCGGGCGATACGTTGCCCGACGATATACAGAGTCCACCAATCTAACTGTGTGAACTTGAGCGAAAAGGGCTTGACGGCCGCAATGGCTTCTTTAACCGCGGCTTCTTCGTCAAATACCTCGTAGGCTTTTTGGCGCTCTGCAGTGAATGCGTAGCCTATTCGAGTAGCTCCATGGTCCAGAGCTGCCCACAGGACGTTGCCATGTGTCGGTGATTCGATCGCGCAATATGTTCGAGGCTTGGGAAGATCCGTCTCGATGACACCATCAACGCGGACCCATTTGTCTTCGCTCGAGGACCCGTCAAAGGATATATCCAACGCCCTTCTAACAAACGACCTTCCTCCGTCTGCACCAACCATATATCTGCACTTGACCACCCTCTTCTCTTGTGTCTGCGGATTCTCAATACCAGCAACCACCCTATACCCGCCCATCTCCACGCCCTCGGACACTTCGATGCTCTTCAGCTCCCACGGCACTTCCAGTTCCACGCCCTCTTTGGATAGCGCTTGCCTGAAGATCTCCTCCTGATACTTCTGCCGCAGCACAAGCGCGAAATCCCAGTTTGTATCTTTCATATCCTCCATGAAGCTCCAACCCCTTCCCGGAAACTCCTTGCCGTCCTTGTCGTAATTGACGGTGGAGCGGCACGCGAAACACTGCTGTGCGAGCGATTCGGCAAGGCCGAGCTGGTCGAGCATTTCGCTGGAGCGCGGGAAGAGTGTAATGGCGCGGCCATACTGGTCCTGGGAGGACTTGGGGTGCTTCTCAATGATCTTGATGCGGTGGGAGGATCTGGGAAGGTTGCGAGCGAGCTGGAAGGCGGTTACGAGGCCTACGCACGCGCGTATCAGCTCCAAGTCGTAGTCTGAGGGAGGGAAGCGGAAACTCACCAACCGGTCCACCACCCACCACAAGCACATCGACATGTTCAATCGCCGGCTCTGTACTGCCCATTGTCTTGGTACGTCAGCCTGTAGACCCACAATCGAGCTCCCGTGGCTCCATAGTCGCGTAAAAGCGCATCTTAAAGAGCTCGACAAGCTGGACGTCTCTGACCAGGTGCATCTTTTCCGACGGAGAACACTGAGCAGCGCAAGCTTCGAGATAAGCAGCTTCCCATTGGGGAATTCAGCTGTGCGTAGCGACGTAAGCGCAGTTGGCACGGGCAAGTTGATGCATGATGGCTGGAGAATGGGGGTGATGATAAGGTCCGGGAATAGCGCCATGTTATCTCCGAGTACACATGGCAAATCGTCGTCGGAGGGGCCGTGCAACCGTGGGTGGTCGCCTCCTCGAGCAGCAGTAAGTCAATGCGTGGGTGAAGGGGAGATGGATGCTTGTGGGATGGAACCAGTGTGGTTTGGGGGATTCTATCGAGCTAGTATTTTCCCTCCTTGATCTTCTGATCGTAAAACAGCACCGAGTCCAGCAGCACCTGTGCGCCCAAGGAACAGTGTTCCGGGCTCGTATACTCATTCGGATTATGGCTGATGCCCTCCTTGCTGGGTACGAAGATCATGCTCGTTGGACATACCCGCGAAGTCCAAGCGCTGTCGTGGCCGGCTCTGCTCTTCATGTCCATGATCTGGTCTTCACCGACCGACTGGAGTGCTGAAGCACGCACAGCGTCGATGCAGTTCGGATGGAATATCGACTCGGGTAGGCCCCAAGACCGTTGGACAGCGTACGATGTACCGTTTGCCTCTTCGGAGATGATGTTGTCGAAGGCTTTGAAGATGGCGGTTGCAAGCTGGTCGACCATATCGTCGGTCGAACACCGAATGTCGATGATAAAGTCCACTCCCGCCGGTATTGTAGCTTGGCTGGAGGTGTCGCTTTTTATCACCCCGACCGTAGCAACGCCCAGTTCGCTCTTCGAGGCCGCGTCGCGAACCGCTGTAACCAGCCGACACGTCGTGACCAAAGCATCCGACCTTCCAGGCATGGGTGTCGTTCCCGAGTGTCCTTCCACGCCCGTCACTCGCACCTCAAACCATTTCATGCCTTGCACCGAAGTGACGACACCGACACTCTTGCCCTCCTTCTCCAGGATTGGGCCCTGCTCAATGTGGAGCTCGAAGTGGCATTCCAGCCCGTTCTCCCTATAGTCACACTTCGTCTCCCCCAAGTACCCAATATCCCCCAGCGCTTGCTTCATCAACGTGCTCTCCCCATCCTGTACCGCCCAGCAAGCTTCCAGACCGGTGGAAGACTTGGTCGACCAAACTCCCGACGCCATCATGGCACCAGGGAACCGCGCGCCTTCCTCGTTTGTCCAATCTACAAGGGCAATGGGGCAGTGTGTGGCGATGTCCTGCTCGTGGAGTGTTCGGAGGACTTCAAGGGCAGCCTGCACACCGAGGATTCCATCATATCTGCCGCCTGTGAATCAGGTCAGGTCAGCCGTTGCGGTTTCCCCAACGAGCAGAACGTATGCATCACATACCTGCTGGCTGTGTATCCATATGGCTACCCATCGCAATTGGCTTCCTGTTCTTCGCAGTGCCAGGTCGGATTGCGAAAATGTTCCCCATCTGGTCAATCTTCACCTCACATCCCAAGTTCCTGCACTCGGTGACCAGCCAGTCCCGCGTTTCCTTGTCCTCCTGGCTGAGCGTCAAGCGACACATGCCCGTTGACGGCGTCGCGAGCCCGCCCCATGACGTGCAGGTGCTCTGCAGCGTCTCGTTGAGCCTCTCCCCATTGATCTTCAGCCTGGAAGCCATGTCTGCTTAATGAATGTCGTATGGAGAGACCAAAAGCACCTTTCATCCTATTATCAACCCCCGCAGGCCATGGCAACGGTGGACCTTGGACGCGTTTCGCCACGAGCGCGTCGTCCGACGGGAAACCATCAGGCCCACAAAAGCCCCCAAATAATGACAGGTTTCCGTGACTACGGAGGAAGCCATATCCGAGATCCCGGCTTGGGTATGATAAGCTGGTTCGGAGGAGCACGACGCTCCAATGTTGCTTCCTCGGCGCGGGGCACGAATGAGGGGTCGCGATAGGGCACCGAATCCCTCGACACTTGGAACTGACGGCATGCATGCGCCGTTGGCGCTCGCTATATACAGCGGCGAATCTCTGGTTGCTGTTGGTAGAGCAAGGGCTGGAAGATGGCGACGGTATATGACTTGGTCATCCTCAACGGTGTGGTGGTGACGGATACGGACATTGGAGAGTACGACATTGCCATCAAAGACGAGAAGATTGCCAAAGTGTCGGCGAGAGGACATCTCAAACATGTAGGGGCTGCAAAGACGATCGACGCACAGGGTGGCTATGTGATGGTACGTACCATTTCCACGGCCCGTACGTGTCAAGTAGATCGGATGTTGACTTGAACAGCCGGGAGGCGTGGACGGCCATGTTCATCTTCAAGAACCCCCATTGTTCGGCAAAGGTTCGTCGGCAGACAACTATGAGACGGGTACGTAGAATCATGTCTCAAACGCCTGGCGGCGGTGCTCTACATGGCCTTCGGTGGCGAAAGACTGCAGTTCCTAACGGTCGACAGGCAGCCGGTCAGCAGCATGTGGTGGCACAACCTGCATGGTCACCTTCGCGCCCCAAAAGAAAAGCGAAGACACTCTCCTCGACACCCTCCACGCTACCCACGAGAAGGCGCATGGCAACTGCTACATTGACTACTCGTTCCATCTGCTCGTCGGAAACCCGTCCGAAAAAGCCCTTTCCGAGTTCAAGACTCTCCGTGAAGAAGGCATTACATCCCTCAAGATCTACATGACATACGAGGCCTTGAAACTAAACGATGGCCAAATCCTCGACGTACTCCTCGAAGCCCGCAAGCAAAACATCACCACCATGGTCCACGCCGAGAACGGCGAGGTTATAGACTGGATGACCAAGCAGCTCGAGAAGCGCAAAATGTTCGCTCCGAAGTACCACGGCACTTCACATCCACCGGTCGCCGAGACGGAAGCTACGCACCGCGTCATTCAACTTTCCGAATTCATGGACAGCCCGATTCTCATCGTGCACGTTTCCACCCCCGAAGCGGCCGCACATATCAAGGCTGCCCAAGGTCGCGGGATCCCCATCTACGCCGAAACATGCCCGCAGTATCTTTTCCTCACCAGATCCGATCTCGACAAACCCGGTTTCGAAGGCGCCAAGTGCGTGTGCAGTCCACCGCCACGCGAAAGCGAGGCCGATTGCGATGTGATCTGGGATGGGCTGGCGAACGGCACGTTCACGATACTCAGTTCCGATCACTGCCCGTTCCGGTACAACGATAATGTGAATGGGAAGCAGACCTGCATCAACGATGAATATCCCAACGGCCACTTCAAGTACATCCCCAACGGCATCGCAGGCATCGAGACGCGCCTCTCTCTCGCCCTTGGCGCAAACCGGCTCGACCTGAAGAAGTTCGTCGAACTCACGTCCGCGAACCCCGCCAAGCTGTATGGTCTGTATCCTCTCAAGGGCGGGCTGGTGGAAGGCAAGTCGGATGCGGACATCAATATCTGGTATCCACCGGGCAAGATGCAGGAATTCTCTCTGAAGAACGAGATGCTGCATCACAACGTCGATTACACGCCTTTCGAGGGGAGAATGCTGAAGCAGTGGCCGCGCTATACTTTGTTGAGAGGAAAGGTCGTCTGGGATAGAGAGGATGGAGGGCTGCAGGGGGAGAAGGGGTATGGCAGGTTCATCAGGAGAGAGGCGAGCTCCTTGGCCAAACCGAGATACCAGGGAGAATGGGGGATTCATGAGGACGGTTCATTTGGATTCTCATCATGAAAGGGATCCATTCGAAACGAGTGAATGCCGACAATGCAAACCAATAAATACAGATACGAAGAACCATCAACAACCCCTCATCATGCCGTTCACCACCCATTTCCTAACCGGCGTATACAGCCGGGCCGGGCGAGACGTACTTGAAGGAAGAGTCGTAGATGGCTTTGGTGAAGAGCGGGTCACTCAACTTGTAAGCACCGGGGAAGCTGACACCCGCCGGATTCGCAGTCCCGCTCCCGGTGACCTTGACTTGCATGCAACTCACATACGGCTGCGGGTTGCCCGCACCAGCGTGCAGCGCAATCGCCTCGGCACGCACGAGGTAGTCGCCCGGAGCAATGTTCTTGGGTATCGTGAAGGCGCGCTTTCCGCAGTTTGCGTTGAGCATCTCGGTGCCCCAGGAGGCGGTCGTGCCCGTGTAGCCGTCCTCGGCGACCTTGAAAAAGGAACCGGTTTTGGCGGTTGTGGCATCGCCGACTTTGGCCATGTAGATGAGCACGGGGCCGTAGTGGTTACCGCCGATGGCGGGCTGGCTGCAGGAGCGCTCGTTGGGTTGCGCGTGCATTTCAACGGTCAAGGCGCTACCGGCTAGGGAAGGGGGGGGGATGGGTAAGTTCCTATCCTTTGCCACGGTGCCAACCGGGGATGATGGTCTGAGACGAACGTACCGGCTACTTCGCAGACTTGGGATGCAGCAGCAGGGCTGATACCGCAAAACATGTCGGCCGATGTAAGTGAAGAGATGGGGTTGTTGTTCAGCACGACACGCGTGCATTTGGTCGCTTGGTCGGTGCTTCCAACCCAGAGATCTTGCCATGTCGAGTGGGCGGATACAGCGGCCGTGGTGGCGAGGACGATGGCTGCGGTCTTCATAATGGCCGTTGAAATGGGTCAACTGTATATATATGGGGTGGAAACGAAGGAGTGTTTCGCTCGCTGTCGGCGTACTACGAACAACGAGTGCCGATGGCAACGGCGACGATCAGGTTTTATAGTCCTTTGTTCTTCCCATGAGTTGGAATAAGTTAAACAGTAGATATATATATATATATATATATATATATACAGTGGTAAGTAACCAGCACCAGCGCTTCTACCGGCCCGGCTAAGCCCTCGATCGACATACCACATCACTCAAATTGGCCCCTCCTGCTCAACGTGACCATGCCATCAAGTGAACACCACATGGATGCTTTCTTCTTCGCCATCAAGAGGCTCGGCCGCGGTTGTTAATCTATCGGTTCATATATCGGTGCTCAGCGGCTATACTGGAGTCTATATTTGCCGACGTCGTGACCACTCATGTTCTTGCTAGATCCCTGCAATATGTCGGTACATTGGGCGGAGAAGCACCCCGGATTGTGGCTTTTGGACGAAACCAGTACGGAGTGTGATCAGGTGAAGCCGACGGATAAGCCATGAATGAGGTGGTGGGTAAGGGCAGATGCAGTGCTGCCTTGGGTAGATGAAGACGAGGTGATTGGTGTTGCATGCATGAAATACGCTCGAGGCCGTGTATAGATCAACTTCAAACATACACGCTCACGCCGAACCCTCCTTCACCAACCGCAACGCAAAAGCTTTCAACGCAACTCTTTATTGGCGACAAGCAGCATCCTCCATTCCCAAATCGGGTAGCATCGCAAAGGCAATTCGAATAATGGCAAGTACAGGCAAAATGGGTGCTTGTGAGAAACGTTTGTCGCAGGGTTTGTTTGTGCGATGGTTTGTCAGTCACGCCTCCATCGCAAAAATCGATAAACGCCATTGTTGTTCAATTGTAGACATTGAATTGATGAGACGGTACAAGTGGTATACTCAACAATATTACACAAGTCGTTGGACCAAAGAAAACGGCGAATGCCAATAATATCCCCTTCCCGATCCAACCCCACCCACCCCCAACCGTGAAACATTAGTTGCTTTATCCAAACAACCTCCTCCCAGCGATTATTAGTTTGCACCTACTCATCATCCTCCTCCTCTGCCGCCCTGGCGGCAAGGGTGTAGCGCTCAACGCCGTGCTTGTCCCTTCCGTGCTCAAGAGCCAGCTTGCTAAGCGCCGCGATCATATTCTCGATAGCCGGGTCCTTGTTGCTGCGGTCCTTGCGACCGAGATTATTCAGCCAGCTAATCTGCTCGAGTAGGTAGTACACAATCGCAATGACGACCGTGACACCGAAGCTGTAACACCAGACAATGACGACCGTGACGACATCGACCCAACCGTCCGCGCGCTGGTTGAAGGTACTTTTGGGGTCGGTCTCGTATAGAGAGCCGGAGAGCCATCCGAAGATGCAGAACAGCGTGGCGATAACGTCAACGCCGAAGATGGCACCGATAAGCTGGAAGCTGGGGAATGTCTTGCCGCCACGAGTGACGAAGATGAGCCAATTCTCGGTAAGGGCGACCTCGAGGAACAAGATTTCCTGTACAGAACCAAAGTTTTGAATGATACCTCCATTTGGAAGGAACATGGTGCCGCGGATGACCCAGGTGCCGAGAGCGAGGAGTATACCGAGGATGACAGATATGAACCAGATCTTGGGCAGCTGCCACTCGACAGGTCGTGGTTCCGAGTAGGCGTTCTATGGGTCACATGTCAGGACACGACCGTCGAGAGGGCTTTTTTTAAAAAAAAAAAATAAAAAAAAACCAACAACAAAAAAACAAGAGGACTTACGTCATAGGCGACGGCGACGGTGGCAAGATCGGCGAACAGGGCAATGAAGACGATGAGATCGGCGCGGATAGTTTCGTTGATGATAATCATCTACGCATGTTAGGCCAAGGAATCCCAACCGGCATCGAATCACGTACCGAAGTGACAAGATAGATCTCGAGATGCAGACACAGAGCAATACGGTATTGGATATAAGCCTTCATACGCTGGAAGATCTCTCGGGCGGTCTTGATGGCCAGCACAATGGTGCTCAGACCTGGGGCGAGGAACACGATATCGGCGGCGGCTTGAGCAGCCTCGGAGGAACCTTCGACGGCGATACCGCAATCGGCCTTCTTGAGAGAGGGAGCGTCGTTGACACCTGCGGGAATTAGTCTTTGTCAATCCATGGCAGTCCGAAAGCACCTACCGTCACCGGTCATGGCGGTCAAGTGACCACGTTGCTGCAACATCTCGACGACCTGGTACTTGTGCTCGGGGAAGACTTCGGCGAATCCATCGGCGCGCTCGACCAAGTCGTGCTGCGTGGTACCAGAGAGACCGCCGTGGATGAGCTTTGTCGAGTTGTAGACCTTGGTACCGAGAGCAAGCATCTTGCAGGTCTCCTTGGCGATGGCGATGGCGTCACCGGTCAACATCTTGACGGGGACACCGAGTTGCTGAGCCTCGATGATGGTCTGGGCGGTGTCCTCACGCGGGGGGTCGAACATGGAGAGGAGACCGAGGAGGATCCACGGGCCATCGTTGACCTGATAGGCGACACCGAGGGAACGGAAACCGCGGCGGGCGAAGTCGGCGGCCTTTTCGCGGAACAGGCGGGCAGTCTCCTCGTCGCAATCGGAGAGGGTGAGGATGGCCTTGGGGGCACCCTTGGCGCAGACGTACTTGTCACCTCCCATGTGGCAGACGGCGGTGATACGCTTGGAGACGGGATCGAAGGGGGTGAACTTCTCGGTCCTCCAGCCCTGTGCGAGGATCTCGCGAGCCTTTGGGTAACGCCTGATGGTCAAAAGAGTGACTTTGTCGATGGGGTCGAGCGACTTGAGATTGTGCGAAGAGGCCAGGGCGGCGACGGCCATCATCCAGTTCACATCCTGGCCTTCGGCGACGTACGGCTCACGGATGCTGAGCTGGTTGGCGGTCAAGGTACCCGTCTTGTCGGAGCAGAGAACGTCGACACCGGCGAGAGACTCGATGGCGGTGAGCTTCTGGACAATGGCCTTTTGCTGAGCCAGGTAGGCGGCGCCGACAGCCAGGGTGGTGGTGGTGACGACGGGAAGACCGACGGGCACACCGATGATGAGCAGGATCAAGGCGTAGTGCAGCAGGGTGACGGAATCGCCAAAGGGATCACGGGCACGGGCAATGGGGATGTGACGGAAGAAGCCTCCGATCCAGGCGGCGAGAATCCAGAACATGACCAGGACGAGAAGCGCGGTACCGATGGAGTTCATGATGGCCTTGAAGTGACCCTGATCCTTGGCTCCCTGGACCAGGGTTGCCGTGCGGCCGACGAAGGAGTGCCTGGCGCTGGTGAGGGCGATGCCGTAGGCCTTGCCGCGCTTGCAGCCGGTGGTGTAGTACGCGACCTCGCCCATGTACTTGTCGACGGCGAGCGATTCACCGGTGATGGCGGACTGGTCGGTGGCGATGAGGGAAACGCCCTCGTGGACCGGGCCATCGATCTCCTCGTCCTCTTCCTTTTTCTCGTTGTCGGGATCGTCCGAGTCGTCGAACATGTCCTCCTCCTTGAGCTTGAGGTAGGTTTCGAAATCCTCGGGAGTGTCGTAATTGCAGATGAGGCGGACATCGGCCGGGACGGTGGATCCTTCCTCGACGACGACAATGTCGCCGGGGACGATTTCACGGGCGAGGATCTGAACCTCGCCACCGTCACGGATGACGGTGGCCTTCATGGCGATGTCACCCTTCAAGCTGGCCACGACGTCGGCGGCCTGCTTTTCCTGGTACCAACCGACGATGGCGTTGAGCAGAAGAATACCGCAAATGACGCCAAAGTCGATCCAGTCGCCCAGACCGGCGGCCAGAAGAGCGGCGATTTCCATGACTGGGGGACGGTCAGCTCGCGGAACGCGGAAGGTGGGGGGGGATGAGGGGGAAGCTGCTCACCATAGAGGATGGGGCCCTGGAAGTAGCTGAGGAACTGCTTCAGCCAGTTGGTCTTTTCCGTGGTGATCTCGTTGAAGCCGAACATCTTGCGGCGACGCTCGACATCGCTGGTGGTGATGCCCGAGCGGAGGTCGGTGTTGAGCATGTCGTCGGGCACACTGCCCGGGTCCACGCCGCCCTGGGCCTTGGAGGAGGTGCCCGACCGCCAGAACTGCCACCAGGGCGCGCCTTTGGCGGCATCCTCGGCGTCCTGCTTGGCCATGGCATGGCTCTTGGGGTCGCGGTAGAGCAGGATGAACTTCTGCAGGGCACTGTACTCGTCCATGCCCTCGAAGGCCGTCAGCGACACAATCGACTTGGAGCGGGTCGCGACCGAGGCATTGCGCTCGATGTCGTCGCTCTGGCCGGCCATGGTGAAAGAATGCGTAGCGGGCGACCAAGAGAGGGCTCAGGGTGCCAATTGGCGTCTGTGGGGGGGGAGGGAGAAGGGTGGCCAGACGTCGACGCTGTTGGGACCAAACGACCAAAAGACAGCGGCAGCGGGCAGTGGACAAAGGAAGCGACGCAAGAGAGGCTTCCGCACGAGGCCTGGGAGGGGGGTAGCAGCCAGGCTTTATCACTGCCTTGGACCCTGACGTCGACGGCTCGACAGCCAACAGTGAAATTTCTGCAGCCAGGCCTCCGACATGCCTATCAACTCGAATGCCGGCCGATCCGACCGCGTAGAGCCGCGGGATTTTTTTGGGCGTTCAACGGGGCAGGTCGCGATGGAGCTCATGGGGTCCCAGCTCAAGCTGCCTGACCTGGCCGTGTTTTGCGCCGTCGCGGGCGGTTTGGGCCAGAGCTCCCGCCCGCTGCGCGCCGCCATTGACCAATCAGGGCCGTATCCCCCGTGCTGCTACGACGTGCCATGTGCATAGTATGTGTGATTGCGCCGACCTGGAGATGACGTGGGTCGATCGTCGACTCGAGCGGGGCCGCTGGATGTGTCGAAGCGTCACTAAGAATCTAAGCTTCGAAATCCGGGACATTAAGCTTTTCCTCTACCGGAGCAGATGGATGGTACATGCTGCGCCGAGGGTGGCTCGCGATGCGCGATTAATGCCACACACACTCCTCCCTCTGCCTCGCCCATGGCTCGGCCACCTCGCCCGGAAAGCCCACCGTCTCCATGGCCCCGAGAGACGTTCCCCGCCGCGCGCGAATGAGGCCGGTGTGTGGCCCAATCTCCTGCCCCTCGAGGCAATCAGCGCTGCAACGTCGAGTGCCGGCCCTGGTCTGGCTCGCGACCCGTCACATCTCTGCGCGCGCCGTCCCAGGCCATCACACCCACGTGACGCCGCCGCCGCCCTGACTCAGCGACGTTGAACCGTTCGTCGCTCCACCAGCCCAAAACAAACTTCCCCAGCCGTGCCGGGAATAGCTGCTGCTGTTGGACTCCCTACGGTGCCATGCCAGCGATCCAGCGATTGCGGTAAACAAAACAAACAAATCCCTCTGGGCCCACCCGTGAAATTGCTCGCATCTCCGATGCCCGCCAACCACGCGACGCCGCCGTCGCCGTTGGTGGTGGTGGTCGTCGCCGCCGCCGCCCCACGCCCTGCTGCTGCTGCTGCTGCTGCCATGTCGCCCACGCCGCCGCCGCCAGACCTCCCCGTCGAGCTCTGGAGCCTCGTCATCGAGCAAATCGACGACTTCTGCTTCGTCTGGTTCGTGTTGCGTCGCATCTCGCGCAATCTCAGACAGATCGCCGAGGCCGTCTTTGCGAGCCATCTCATCCGCACCTGCAGCATCCGATTTTCAGGCCCTAGCGTGAGCCATTTGATCAGCCCCGGCCTCGAACAGCTCGACCCGGACACGAGTTTCCGTTTCACGCCATGCAACTTTTCACCGCCAGACACAAAGGCTTGCCTCAACTTCAAACTTCGCGACGACGCCAGCGACTACGACGCCGGCGCCGACTTCCTCGTCCGAATCGCCGGCAAGCTGTACACGCACGCCTTCTACCGCCGTCGTCAACGCTGCACCTGCTCGACTCGGATCGAGACCGCCCACGACGTCGCCCGGTGCGACTGTCTGGAGAACCTCTTCTTCGACCCCAAGCGAGCATCCCTCCTGCATCGCCTGTCCGCTGACACTCATTTTGTGCGTTTCCATGGCCGTCTGAAGAGGCTGCGTCTCCCTGTAGGTACGATTCATGTGATGAACCGTTATATATCCATCGATTGGCGCCTGCTGTGCACGAGATGGTTCCAAGACGAGCTGCAGCTACGACGTGCGGAGAAGCCTTGGATCCGTTACGTCAGCGTAGACTTCCAATCCGCCATCGTCAAATTTTACCTGCGCGAAGCCCACCATTTCACCTGGGTCAGGGCTCTGGGGAAACAGTACATCCTCGAGGAAGCCCGCAACGATGCTTGGCTCTTTTGGGCATACCCGCGGAAAGGTCCCTATTCGTTCCTGTAGCACACACACACACACACACACAACATCCATTGCCATGACAAAGGTTTGATTGCAACCGCTTTTCCTCCGGCATCGGCCGATTTCGATCAGCGCCAGCGCAGACATCCTGGGAACCCTTCTTTCCGATTCTTGTCCTTTTCTGCTTCGTGTCATTGCGCCATGCTGGTTTTACGTTACCAGCCTCCTCTATGTATGGAGAGCCAGCTACAATGTACCCGTTTAAACTGGCACGTGTTTATTTTTAGTACGCTCCCTATTTCCTCGAATCCGTCCCACTTCAGCTCCCCGGAAAATAAATAAACCTTCCACGTGAACCCGCTAGGCCCTTTCCGTATAAAGCTCGGCATCAATCCAATCCTCAAGCCACGAGAAAGCTTACCTGGCCGTGCACCTCGACCGAGAATACTCCTCTTCCAGTCAGCAGACGACATGAAAGATGCATTCCCTCTTTCCGCACAAAACAGACGGCGAGCTTCTTCCCAGAGCCTACCGCAACCCCCAATCAAGCCTGGACGAAGCCCCCCACAGGATGCAACAGCCCCCAAAGGATGACACAGCCCCCAAAGGATGCAAGACCGCCCCCAAATTGACGTCTACCATGTGGTATAACAATTTGGGGTCGCCTCCCATACAGCCGTTCTGTTTCATCAGACGCTTTCGTCCTCATCCAAGTTTCGACTATGAAAGGCCTTTCGCTACTTTTGGCCACGGCCGCTTCCGTGCAAGCTCAGCATTTCGTGGATAACCTTCCCGCCCCCGTCGAGGAATCGGCACCGGTGCCGACCCTGTTCAAGCGAGCCCAATTCAAGGAGCCATGCCAAGCCCTCTCGGCAGAATGGGCAGCCCGCTCACCGAAGGCTACGGCTGCGGCTGCGGCTGCGGCGGTCAACGTCCCAGCCGATATTGCGTACCAGTGTCTGCAATCGGTACCCGTTGACAGGGAGGGAGATCTGAAGCAGTTGCAGGAGCTTCGGCAGATGCTGCAGTTTCAATCGACGCTGTCGTATCTGAAGCAGGGGTTGAAGGATAACATTGAGCCGGTGGACCTCTTCGCCAAGTTTGATGAAATGGCCAAGAAGCTGAACGAGGGTGGGTTCAAGAGCGAATACGAGTTCCAGCTTGAAATTCGCCATCTCTTCATCAGAACCGGCGACTTCCACCTGCGCTGGAGAGCGGATATCCTTGAACCTCTGGTCTTCGGACGCGCCGGCGGCGCACTGACGTCGCTCTCCAAGGATGGCCTCGCCTTTCCAGAGGTCTATCTGGTTGTGGACGTCAACGCAAGGAAGATCGGCAACCTCTCCGAATCACAAATTTCCCCCATCAAGACCATCAACGGCCAAGATGCCATCAAGTACCTTGAGAACATTTCCGTGCAGTCCGCCTTTCACAACCCGGACGCTCGGTACAACAAACTGTTTTTCAACAAGCCTAGACGGGGTGCCGGTTACAATGATACGGGGGCATTCTGGCAGGACGGTCTCTACGACGGCCCCACCACAGAGCTCGAGTTCAAGAACGGGACCAAGAAAACGCTGCAAAACATTGCCACCATCAGGGACGACGCTGACCTGGAAGGGGTACGTGCAAACCTCATCTTCCAGCCACGAGTGGCAGCTAACGTGGGTAGGTCGTAAATGGAACGTCCTTCTTCGACCGTTTCTGCACGGGTGGTCTTGTAACGACCATCGGATCTACGAGCAAAGCAAGCGCATCCACCGCGAGGTCGTCTTCGTCGGCCGCCAAGTCGACGCCAACCGTCTCGAAAAGGCAGCTATCGTCATCGGCGGCAAGAGCATCATCGGCATCCAAGTCTACCCCAACCAAGGCAAGCTCAACAGCAACAGCGACGCGATCCTCCGTCGTAGCGACTTCGACCCGCGCCTTGGGTCTCTTCAACTATCCCAAGGCCGAGTTTGTTTCGGACTCGCTCTCATTCTCGGGATACCATCTCACCGGCGCTGGCTACGATGACGTTGCCGTCCTGGCCGTACCCGACTTTGAACCCAAGAGCCAACAATCATCCCCCGCCGGCCTCATCCAGGTCCAAAAGCTCCTCCGCACCTTCTTCTCCCAGGCCATCGAGAAGAAGAAGGACCGTCTCGTCATCGATCTCCGCGGTAACGGTGGAGGCACAATTGACATGGGCTACGAATTCTTCAAGCAGCTCTTCCCCAAGGTCGAGCCCTACGGTGCGGCCCGTTATCGTGCGCACGACGCGTTCAGGATTCTCAGCGCCGAGCTGGCAGCAACAGACGCCAACCAGACCATGAAGGCCATCGACAAAGATATTTACGAGGTAGCCGAATACTCCGTCTTCGTCTGGAACAACGTGCTCAACGCCAACCACAGCGAGTTCAAGTCCTTTGACGACTACTATGGTCCCTACACCCTCAACAACGACACCTTCACCGCGATCCGCCGGTACAACTTCTCGAACCATGTCGGCGGTCATACCATGTCTCCCAACTTCAACCTCACCGGGTACGCCCCCGAGCCTACGCCCGCCCAGCCCTTCGAGCCCGAGAACATTGTCATCATCCAAGACGGACTTTGCGGCTCCACCTGCGCCGTATTCTCCGAACTCATGCGCGAGCAAGGAAAGGTGCACACCGTATTCGTCGGCGGGCGCGCTCAAGCCGGTCCCGCGCAGGGCGTAGGCGGCTCCAAAGGCTCGCAAGTCCTCACCATGGCTTTCGTCCAGTCCTTCATGGCCGCCGCGCTGAACACGACACTGGGCTTCTACGGCAAGGAAGCGGCCGCGTACATGAACAGCACCGCGGTGGGCGCGCTCGCACTCAGCAACCAGCTCATCAAGCGCTCCGCTCACCATTCGGACGATCTCATCAGCGGGGCTATGAACTCGCTCAACAGCTACCGTCAGGGCGATGCGACGGATACGCCGCTCGAGTTTGTCTACGAGGCGGCGGATTGTCGCCTCTTTGATACGTTTGAGGGTTTCTTCGACCCCAGGGTGCTGTGGAAGAGGGCGGTGGATGCCAAGTGGGGCGAGGGCAAGTGTGTCGAGGGCAGTCAGGGGGACAAGACGGCCATTTCGGTTGTGGATGGGAAGCCGTTCAACAAGCAGCCGGAGAGCTTGCCGAAGAAGGCCCCCGAGGCTGTGACGAATGCGGGAGAGCCGAATGCGAAGCTGCCGGGAGGAGTCGGAGGAGGAGTCGTCGTCGGTTTGACGGCGGTGCTGGCGGCGGCTTGCATGTTGTGAGGTGTGTAAGATGCGATGGGCGTAACGTTACGGCTTTGTTATGATACCATGTTCTCTGATAGATTTTTCCCCGCATAGCATACGCACATTTGTATAAAAGGATGATTGGTGTGCATTTCATAGCTCACAATGTAACCGATGGAACATTGCTGCTACCTGGCTTTTGCTGTTCCGCAGAAAGTTGCATTCATGGTCACATTGGACATGTGTGTGACTACAGAAGGGAGGACGGCAAAGGAAACCGAGCTGTTCAATCCAACAACGTACATGTATAGCGCCAACACACCACTGAACTCCTCACACAGCATATCCTTGACATCATCGTCAAACTCCGACGCTCAAGATCAACAGCACCCCATGACAACAAGTGCCCACAACGCCAGCTCCGTCCCGTCTACCCACCCTCAATATTCCGCCAACTGCAACCTTCGTCCGATATTCCTCCGTATGACATCTCTCTGATCCTCATTCGGCTCTTCTTCCTCCTTGCGTTTGAGCGCTGAAAGGAGCATTCCCGCGTCGAAAAAGCCATCTGAGGAAAGAAGAATCAGTAAATGGAATGATGAAAACAGCGCAACGACAGCATGGGGTAGGCATGGGGTAGGCATGGGGTAAGGAACGTGTAGTGGTCTGATGCAAGGTGCAGAGGCGTGAGCTCCTGGAAAGGTGGGGATAGGAGAAGAGAGGGGAAAATAGCACGAGGAATCACGAAGAAGAGAAGGTGTTCGGGTGAAGCCTTCTCACCACGGCCCGCGTGCACTTCCTCGTCTTGAACGTCTTGATAGGCGCCCGACGAGGCGAGCTCACATGAACCGTGGTAAGAGGTTTAAAGGGCGGGGAATGTGGGGGCGTAAGAGGTGCAGCAGGCCTGAGCGTGATGGTTGCCAAAGGCTCCAACAGAATAGGAGATGGGGATTTCCTACATCCACCGAGACCATCGTCTTCTTCATCCGTGGCCTCTTCCCGCTGTGGGGCAACAGGCTTTCCTTCACCGACCACCAAGCGACCGCGAGATTTGACGCGTGGGTTCCGGGGTCGGTCCTCGGCTTCACGGGCGCGAGAGGCCGTCTTATCGGCGGAGGTGCCACGGCGTTTGAGCTGCCTGAGGAGCTTCCGTATTTCGAGGAAGTAGGATTCCAGGGCGTCGATAAAGCGGGAGGTCTGTCGATGCTTCGAGGAAGCGCAAATCGATATACTGCCGTCCTTGATGATATAACCGATACCGAAGCCATCGCCCGATGTTGGACCAAATCCGAATTGGCGGAGGGAGGGGTTCCCGCAGTTTGAGGTCGAGAGGACCGTCGTGTTAAGCTTGTCCCAGCCGCCGTCGGCAAAGAGGGCGGGCATTGAATGATGGACCGGAGCTTGGGGTGAGCTGCTCATCGAACCGTTCTCCGAAAGTACAGAGTTGCGTTTGGGTGAGTCGACGGTCGAGTTGACTGCCTCCGGGCTTGATGGGCGAGTTGAATCCCAGCCGTCGCTGCTGGCCATCTCGGCGCCATCCTCGTCGATTGCTCGCTGCCAGATGCAGTACAGGGCGTACATGTGCCGGTCGGTACCTTGTGCTTTTGCGCAGTCCTTGGTGATGGCGGTGTGCTTTTGACAGGCTTTGCGAAGAGCGTCCATCTTGGCAGCTGCGGGGTTCTCCCCCCAGAACGTCTTTACAAAATCGACAGACTCATCCGACACAGGTCGGATAGCTTCCGTCCTTCCGTGGTAGAACAGCTTCGTCATCGCGGGTTCGTACATGCACTCCATTCTCCCGTACAGACCGTAGTATGCGGCCTGGAACGCCATCTGCACAAAGGCATCCGGCGAGAAGCCCATGGAAGTCATAAAGTTCTTGCCATACGCGGGGAATTCGAGCGTCGCAAACTCGTTCTGCTGAATCAAGTCGGCAAGTCGCGTTTCCGCAAATCGCAATGCTGTACTCAGCTCGGGGATCATGTCCCACTCCAGCTTGTGCGGGGTTGTCTGAACATCACCAAAGCTCTCGGGATCTCGTTTTGCGGGATCGGGACTTGACGAGGCCCACAGGCTCGGGGCGTTGCCGTTGATGGTGCGGGCGAACCGGAGAATGGTGTCCGTGTACACGTCGGAAGCGAATCGAAGGACAGTGTGGCCATCCACGCCAGTGTGTTCAAAGTTGATCCCCGCACTCCCGTTCTTGCATACGATGATCTGGAGCTTGTCGTACCAGCGGTTCGTGCAGGTGCCGACCTGAACCCCTTGCTCGACCTTGCTGGATCCACAGAGCATGTTCATGCACAGGTCTGCCCCCGTCTGCGGTTCCGTGTAATCCAGACAGAGGACGAACAGGGCAGAGTCGACAATGTTCAAGCAGTCCGAGTTGTTCGATCCTTCTTCCCGGTGCAGCACATCCCTCAGACCCGACCACACTTTGCGGTTCTCGGTGCTCAGGACGCCCAAAGCTCCCTTTGCGGCCTCACGGATGGGTAGTTGAGAGGCGTCTTCGACAATGACGGACAAATTAAGGGATATATCCTTCTCGGACATGATGAGATCCGAGTTGTCGTCGAGAACATCGAACCAATAGAACTGGCCATGGCAGAGGACGACAATATGCTTCGCGGTGGGATCTTGACCAATCTGACAGCCATTCTCGGTGGGTATCCGTGCGGTACCGAACAAGCGGGAGTACTGGTACATGCAGAGGGGCTGGCCTCGTACGGTATCGGGCGGCAGCTCCTCTCGACGGACAGCTCGAACGAAGGAAAGTGCCGAGACGACCAACGAGGCTGCGCGGGTGACTTGGTTGTTGCGTGCCGGGGTGGGGTCGTCCTCCAGTAGGAAGAAGGGATTTAGATTGAGGACCACGGGATTGTCAAAATTCAAATAAGAGTCGTACCCTGGTGGGAAGGTTAGCGCGTTGCTTCCCATCCGAGAGGTGTGCAAGTCGGAAGCCACTCACAAAACTGCTCGATGTAGTTGGCCTTGCCAGCGGCATACCGTTTGAGCTTGTCCTGCAGCACCGGACCGTCGGTGTGGAGGAAATCCTGTATGGCGATGACGGTGTCGTTGTGCTCTTTGGGGCTCTGGAGCGGCTTGAGGGCGGCGAGGTACTTTTTGCACGAGCTTTCGAGATCGGGGATGGGGAGCTTGGGAAGCTTTTCCTGGTGGGCAAAGGTGATGCCCGGCCTGGAGTTTGGGTTCGTGTGGTGGCCGAGGGGGTTCCGTGCTTCGGAAGGGAAAGAGGCTTGGCTGTCTCTCGCGGAGAGCTCGGAGCGTATGGAACCGTTGACCTCGGAGCTCGACATGTTCAGGGTCCGGGAAGCCAGGGTGCCGTCGAGGGACGAAGGCTGGGTGAAGGTCCGCACTGCCATGGTGAAGGGCAGATTAGCTAAGCGTAGAGGGGCGAGATGGAGGTGCTGATGGAGAGGAACCGCAAGGCGGAGCGGTAGAAGTAGTGACAATCCTGGAGACAGTAGGCCGGCATTGGGGTGCAAGGCGCTGCGGTCGGCAGGGACTGTCGCGTACAGGAACCACGGCGGGTCTTATACAGAAGGACGGATGGGGAAAGTTACAGTGGGCAGCGCATGTGAAACAGCAGCTTGGAAATTCGACATTGCGGGCAGCCTGATCCAAGCAGATGGCAGAAGCGGACCGCCGACTCGGAAGAGGACGGGCATTGGCCAGAAGCAGAGAGCGCACTTACCGCGTAGCGTGAGGGCAGCGAGATGCCCCGTGGGAGAAGCAACGTCTGGGACGGTCAACGTGATGCAGCAATGTGCTCACCTACCTCTGGATCGGAAAAGCACTGCCGGCCAGCAGTCGTCTGGGGGGCAGAAGTGCAGACAATCTCGGCCGGGAGGACGGACGGCGGAAGCGGACAGAAGGAAGTTCAGCGACAGGGCGAGCGAGGTGTAAGGGCTCAAGGGCAGGCCGGGACAGGCCAGGCCGGCTAATGGGAATTCGATCTGGGGAAGAAGTGTCGGGAGGCTGGGCATGGCAGTGGTGGGTAGGTGAGGTGCGGTGACATTGACATGCAAGACAGAGCACATACAGACAGACCGACAGGCATGACAGACAGCACACACAGCACGCAGACAGCACGCAGACAGCACGCAGACAGCACACAGACATCACACAGACATCACCCATCACGGCGCCCGCCCGAAGAATACGCCCGTGGCAGACGCAGGGTACAATCGACGATGGGGATGGGGTAGCGCCAAGCGAACCTGCGGGGAAGCGTCGCCCGGGGAAAAGGAACCAGGGAAGGCGTGCCCCACGCATCTCGCCGCTTAGTCAGCCACGGCGTAGTCAGCACGCGTCTCGCTCCCCTCCATTCGGTTGCCTGTATATAGTACAGGGTATACTATGGCACAACACCAGCAGCCAAGGCAGGTATAGGTACTGGAAGAGAGCTGGCTCATGACGGACCTGCTGCACGTGCTGCCCGACTTCGACACCCGGCCCTACACCCACCTGCTGCCCTCGCTCGACAAGGCCCTCGTCGCCACGAGCGACCTGGTCACCCTCGAGCCGCATCATGTAGCGAAGCGCGCCCAGCTGCCGCCCGGCGATGTGCGCCTGCTGGCCGACGCCGTGGTGCTCGCCCTGCACCGGCACCTCGGCTTCGGGGGCGAGGAGGCCGCCGGCCCTCCTTTTCTGGCGGCCTCGGCCGCGCTGCGAGACGACGACGACGACGACACCTGCCTCAGCACCTTGGACCGACGGCTGGATGCTGCCCTGGCGGGTGGCATCCGCCCTGGCTATCTGGTCGAGCTCACGGGCGAGAGGTATAGATTGGCAATCATCGACTCGACCCGACTCTGACAGCTCCAGTGGTGCCGGTAAAACACAGCTGCTCCTTACCCTCCTGCTCGCCTCGCAGCTCCCCCCGCCCCAGGGCCTTGCCAAATCCGCCATCTACATTTCCACCGAAGCCCCGCTGGCCACCACCCGCCTGGCCCAGCTCCTCTCGGCTCACCCCTCCCTCGCCTCGCTGCCGCCCAAAGAGAAGCCCTCGCTCTCGCGCATATTGAGCATCCAGACCCCCGACCTCGAAGCCCAAGAGCACATCCTGCGCTACCAGCTGCCCGTGGCCATCAGAAAGCACAATGTCGGTCTCGTCGTGCTGGACTCCGTTGCCGCCAACTATCGCGCCGAGTTTGAGAAGGAGGCCCCCCGCAACGGCGCCGCATCCATGGCAAAGCGAGGCGCTCACTTGGTCCAGCTGGGGGCGCTGCTGCGGCATCTTGCCCGCACCGAGGGAATCGCCGTGGTGGTCGCGAATCAAGTGGCTGATCGGTTTGCGAGGCCATCGAACCCGCCATCCAATGCTGTATCGCGCACAACGTCTGCCAATAGCCAGGGACACAGCCAGGGACACAGCCAGGGACAAACCACCCCGCAGCACCATGGCGGCCAGCCAGCCAAGTCACCGGCCCAAGCAGAGGAAGGCCTGATGCTCTCGCCAGACCCGTTGGCCCTCGACCATCAGCAGTGCTGGTTCACCGGGTGGGGGGACGTGCAGTCCGACTCCCCAAAGACGTGGAAAACGCCATCGCTGGGCCTCGTTTGGTCAAACCAGATAGCGTGTCGAATCGCCCTGACGAAGAAGCCCGTCTTCGCAAGCCGGCCGCTCGTCGTGACCGTCAACGGAGAAGAACGGTGGGACGAAGACGAGAATCATATAGCGAGGTGGCGGCGCTGGCTCAAGGTGGTCTTCGCACCGTGGGCACCACCGTCGGAGGGCCGGGGGGTTGAATACGAGGTGTTGGAGAGTGGCATCCGGCACGTATCTGAACGAGATTCATAATAGGAGAAAATAAACCTACTTCTTCTCACTGTCCACAGCCTCACGTATGGCCAACGCAGCAGCCGCCCTCCCGGCCCTCCTCCCAAACACGGCTCCGCTGACCAACCCACTTCCCCCCGGATAGTTGCCCCAAAACAGTCCTCCCATCATCTCCCCCACACAGTACAATCCCTCCATCTCCTTTCCAGTCTCGTTGCTGATCACGCCCGCTGTCTCGGGATTGACAGCCAGACCGCCAAAGGTAAAGGTAATGCCACAGGTAACCGTCACAGCGAGGAACGGCGGTTCGTCGATCGCAAGTGCCCAGTTCGACTTGGCCGGTTCCAGACTGTGCGTGGAGGATTGCGTGCATAGTCCGTCTCTGGTGGCCGGATCGAATCGTAACCCCGGATGCTCTGCTCGATGCCGTGAGACGGCAGCGTTGAAGTCCTCAATGGTCCTGACAAACTGCTCTTCATCCTCCAATCCCCTCTCCACACACTTCCCCGCCAGCTCTGGGATCGAAGAGGCAACGATACGCTCCACGATCTCGTCCCTGTACTCCTCCTCTCGCAGCAGATCCGCGCCTTTCCTGTCGAAGACCTGAAAGGCTACGCCATTCGGCTGCCGCAAAATCGCTCGCCCGAATTTGGCATACGTGTAATTCCTAAAATCGACGCCTTCGTCTACGAAGCGCTTGCCTTGCGTGTTGAGCATGAGACCGAGTGGATACCCGCTCTTCGTGTATTCGTTCGAGACCGACCGATTACCGGAACCGGCAGGTGAGTTGGCGTCCCAGGCCACCGAGTGACAGCCCGTGTGTGAGAAGTCACCCATGGGTTTGGCGCCGAGGTCGTTGAGGGCGTGCGAGAGCAAGGTACCCGTATTGTACGGTGTGCCCCTCACGTGCGCCTTCTCCCATTCCTTCCCCATCAACTCGGCTCGCAGCTGTGGACTGGCTTCGAAACCCCCTGCCGCCAAAATCACGGCCTTGCACCCCATCTTCTCCTCCTTTCCCTCCCTCGCGACAACGACGCCAGTCACCGCCCCCGTCCCCCCGCCCCCCCTGAGTATCTCCTTCACTTCGGCGTCGAATTGGACATGGATACCGTGCCGTCTGGCCGCGGACACATGATCTTCGACCAACCCTTTCCCCCCATCCTGCGTTCTCAAACATAAACCACCCCAAAACTTCCATCGCCCCGTCCCCTCATCGCGATACGCCTGCCGGTTGAAGCTCAGCTGGAATCTCACGCCCACTTCCTCTTTCAGCCATTTGATCGTTTCCCAACTATCCCCCACCAACGCCTTGCCCAGCTCCGCGTCACTCCGTCCATCCGTCACGCGCCGCAGGTCGTCGGTGAATTCTTGCTCCGTGTAAGCGGCCAGGTCGATGCCATCGGAGAGGGTCGTCGAGTCGACATTGTTGACCAGAGCCAAGACGTCGGGGAGTCCGCCATGTGTGGTGCGAAAGGCTCCCGCGGTGAAGTACGAGTTGCCACCGGCCCAGGATTCGGGGCAGGAATCCAGTACGAGGATGGAGAGGGGTGTAGGGTGGGTCGAGAGAGAGCCCGAGGTGGCAGCAGACGACGAGGTTTGGGCAGCCGAGATTGCGGCGCTGAATCCTGCATTTCCCGAGCCTATGACCAGGATGTCGCATGCGAAAGCCATCGTGATGACGGTCGGAAAATGCCTGATTGAATGTAGGATCGATCCAGCGTGTTGGTGTTGACACTTTCACCTTTTTTCCGATTCGAAGCACTGCGATTTCCCCATGGCCAACTGCGTGACGGACAGCTAGATTGGTGCTAAAATGAGCGATACCGAGATGCAGAGGAGTGTTGATGTAATGGAGGGAAAGCGGAGAGAGAGAGTACCTGTTCGGTACTCATATTCCCGAGAGATACGCTTCGGTTAATGTCCAATCAAGACAAACTTGTCACCCCTCCTCTCCTGTACATTCATCGTAATCATATCGAACGTCGAATATACCCATCTAACGTATGCCAAACCCTGTCACAGTTCCTGATTCAACGGGTGCGTCTTCATTCCCAAATCCACTCGCCCCAACAACACGATTCCCTCCTCCGACCTCGTCAACTTACTCATCCCTAAACATCCACTTTCCACCTTGCCGGTTGGCTTCCAGCCACCTCTCCTTGACCATCTCCTTCTCAATCTCTTTCGCTTTCGATTTATCCGCCTCCAAATCTTGCGTGCTTGGAAATCCTGTTCTCCAAAACCCAGGCGGACTCCTACCCCGCTGGAAGGCTTGCCTGTGCTTTCCAAATTGCTTTGCCATCTGACGCGTCCTTGCCTGCAACACTACCTCGTTCCTCTCCTCCTGGCTCATCTGGGTCAGCCCAAAGCTATCGTATGCGTCCCCGAGGTAGTCTTGCAGCAAGTCTTCTTCTTGGTCCGAGGAAAGCGGCGCAGCGGCGAGAGCGAGTGGGCGAAATGAAGAACCGCAGCAGTTGAGGTTGGTGCAACCAGGAAGGCAAAGACGGTCAGACTGCTTACGAACGGTTTCGGAGAAGGCATAGGTGTAGCCTTGATTGTATGCCGGGTTCGGTTTGAAGTCTTGAATGCAGATTTCGTCTAAACGTTTGGAGCGGAGTGGGCCTTGCTCTCTTTGTTGTCGTGGTGGAGTGGAAGCTTTTCGCGAGGCCGGAGGTGGAGCCATCGTCCAGATGGGTCGGCGGTCAGCTATGGGTTCAGTACGAGACCCAGACCCTTGGGCGGCTCGGGTGGGCGGAGTTACGTGCGTTTGGCAATTGGTGGTGGATGGTGGTGTCGGCATCTGTGTTGCCCGTATCCTCGCAGGCGCTGTTTTGGGGGTACTAACTGTATTCTTGGAAGGAGTCTGAACTGATTTGAGTGCCTTCAGCCTCTGGTTGTGACGTGCCCTCGCTACGCTCGGAGGCGCTCGCATTCTGTTCTCATCCAGGGGAGGTGTTTCGCCCGACTCCATTATAAAGTCATGCTTTTCGCGTTCCCTCAGTCCAGACTTCTTCGTACGTTTGTTAGGCGTATCCTCGTTGGCCGCAACATTCGGGTCCAGGGGTTGCAGGACATCCGCAGCAACTGGCGCACTGACCGCTCTTGGGTCTGCTGCGTTGAACTCTTCTTCAGCTGCCGGGTCCGAGTGATATATCTCCAGTCCTTCGTTTGATTCCATCTTGATCGAATTACCGCCGAAAGGCGCACTGTTGGCTCGTTGGTTGCGCAGGGTGCCAGTCAGGTTCGAGTGGATAGACAGAGTTCGGTACAATTGTCTGCGCGGTGTATGAACAACCGTTCCAACCTCATCCAAATCCATTGTGTCTATGCGCTGTAGTTCCAAGGCGCTTGGCGGGGGAGGGCTACTGTATTGCTCTTCTTTGACTCGGATGGGCTTCGCTGGGGTCCCGTCCGATCTATTTCTGTAAACTTTGAGTCCTGACGATGGCTTCCGCTTGCGCTTAAGAGATCGCTCAGACACGAACTGTGGCATATCGTCATCACCCTCACCAGCTGTTTGGATGATGGTGTTATTTTGTTCTGCTATTTCATCCACAGTAGTTTGACTGGAAGTCAACTTTTCGGGGCTTGGTTGGCCTGGAAAAGCAGCATCCCTGGTTCCCAAGCGTGTGTTTGTAGGCGTGATCTCTTCAGGGAGCGGGGACTCCTGCTCTGCTCGTTCTGGAGCGACATTTACCTCTGCCTGCTCTTTTTCCGTAGTCTCTGCTTCTAAACTGGTTGGGTTTGAATTTTGCGGTGGATACGTGACATGCGCGAGTGGTGTTATAGGAGCTGGAGACGAGCGTTCCTGACCGACGAGTGATTTCGGTGTTGTCGTGCCGATAAATCCTTGGCTGGACGGTAAGTTGAGTTTCGCATCGTGCATTTCAGTCAATTCCCAGCCTTCAGGATGACCATTCGCCGATTTTGTCGCCATCTTCGTCTTCTGCTTGTGGATGTTGCGGTCACAGTATTCTTGCCAAGCCAGCACACTCTCCTTCATCTCCTTGTTTTTCTGCATGACAGCAATGTTCTTCCGTTCCAGGTACTTCACCTTTTGTGTGTCACTTTGATACCGCCTATTGAGCTCATTGAACTTGTCGGTGATGTAGTGATACTCGGTGGCGGAGACGGTAGCGTCTGGAGTGCTGGCTTCCAATTGTTCTACTGAAGATTGAGGCGCATTGCCCTGTTTCTGGAGGAGCCTTCTAAGACGTGCGTTTTCCTCTCGGAGACGTGCAGTCGCAATAACCTCGTTGTTGACATGGGTGAGCAGAATCTGGTGCTCCTCGTCTCCTGTAATGGCATGAGTCTTGCGCATACTCCGGAGTCATTGGAGCATACTTGATTTCAGCTCCTTCTCATGCTCTTCTGTACCTACGACATCGTTAGACACTCGCATGACTCCCAGCTGGCGGTACGTACGCCTATTCCATTCTTTCTCGAGGTTCGGTGTAATGACCTCATCATAAGCCCGCGCCCAGAGCACTTTATTCTTCTCCAACCATGCCTCAAGGTCTCCCATATTGAAACTGCCTCTGTCTCAACGGCTATCAGCAACGACAACAGTTGGATTCGTCGCTTCCAGAGGTGAGACGAAAGTGATGTTGACAGCTTGGCCTGTAGGAAATAGACGCGTCGAACTAGCGCGTGGTCACGGGAATCTTGGCATTGCACAGACTACATACAATGGTATCGTCATTCCCCGGCGGCAAGGTTTCTCCAAGATACCCAAGCCTCGCGATGAAACGGACGCGGGATGATGCGGATTACAGCGAGCAACCTGCGAAGGTGCGCAGAGCTCTGGCAGTAGACCAGCTGTCTAGATTGAGTGACGAATTGCTTGTGCGCATTCTCTCCTTCGTTCCAACTCCCACATTGCTTGTATGCCAACTGTAAGGACCCTCTCCTCCCTCTCCTCCCTCTTTAACAACTTCTAACATATTTCCAGAGTCTCTAAGAAGCTCAGCAGTCTTACTATAGACTCGGAGCTATGGAAAGCTGCATACTACACGCAGTTCGTGCTTCCGCGGGCTTCCCGAATACCCGGCATCAAAGAGAGGGAGTCCTCTTCCCGCTTGCGATACTCCTCGAAACTATCGAAATGGCTGGATGAGAGTCACCTGTTGAAGCATGGACGAAAGACGGACTGGAAGCAACAGTTCCGATTGCGGCACAACTGGTCGCAGGGACAGTGTGCGGTCAGCGAGATTGTGGTGGCGGAACCACCCGTGGACCCACCGCTTCTGGTCACCATGTCGAGCAGTGCTATATACATGGCAGATTCAACATCAGGACTGCGCGCATGGAGTCTTAAGAATGAGCGCGAGTTCATCGCCTCGATGTTGCTGGTGAAGGATGGCACGGATACCCCGCAAAAGCCCACTTCAATGGCGATTGATATGTGTGGGAAGGGTACAAGGCATGACAGAATAGTGATAGGCTTTGATGACGGATCTTTCACGGTGTATGGACCTGTAAAAGGGGAGCGGACTTTCGAGACGCTCTTTGAGCATCCGGCGTCTACGAATGGCATGCTCACAGCTATAGCGTATTCGTCACCGTATCTCCTAACAATGACGGACAACCACTTACTTTCGATGTACGCATTCCCCCGAGACCAACCATCAGGCCAAGTGTCGGAGACTCCCAAGCTTCTCTACTCCCTACGATCGCATACAGTCTGGCCTCCGGTGTCACTGTCCATCCGCACAACGACTACAAGTATGATTGCAGCAATCGCATACGCGTTACCGACCTATCTATCTGGCTGGACTGTCGGTATCCAGGAGATGCGGCTGAATTTTGACGGCGAACTCATTGAATCTCGACTGGCCACAGCAGCAGACGCGCACTCGCATACGCTGTCCGGACAACGGTCCATGTCATCACCTACTACGCGCTCGTCGTCTCCATTTTCCGGAGGGATTCGAGAACCGACCCTAGCAAGCACATGCAGCAGTTCCAAACCAACTTCCATGTCTTATTCACACCCATACTTGCTCGCAGCACATCCGGACAATACACTTTCATTGTACTTGGTGAAGTCGACAGCTTCTGCACTCTCGTTTAGCCCCGGAAGTCGCCTATGGGGCCACACGTCCTCAGTCTCCGGTGCACATGTAGGTGTACGGGGCAAGGCCGTCTCAGTCAGCCGTCTCGGCGATGAACTACGAGTGTGGGATCTGGAAGGTGGCATGTTGTCAACGGCCAACAAAAGACGGTCTAAGAATGGAGAATTGAGCGTAAGGGTACAGCCTTCAAAGGGAAATGAGCTCCATGGTGATATTGGGGAGGATGGATCTCCACGCAAGCATCGTCTTCGGCTTGTTCTGGATCAAGGCTTTGACGATTCTACAGTCAACCGAGGCTGGGTAGGATTCGATGAGCAGAACGTCATCGTGCTTCGCGAGAAGAGCGAAGGTAGTCAAGCCTTGGTTGTGTACGATTTTGCTTGACACATACTCTGGTATATATCGAGATGGAGGGCTGGTAATGGAGGTCGTCATGATCCGAAATTGAGGATATGTGGCTCGCCGCTCCACAGGGTCGCATTCCTGATGGCAGAAATATTGCCACAATGTGGGCACCGGTACCACGTAGCCAAGTTCCTGCTCTGTGTGGCTAGCGCACGCAGGCTGGAGATCTGCGTGTTCTCCGAGCCGTGGAGGGCAAGTGACCTTGACGTTTGCGGGTGTTTTGCAAGCGAGGAGCAGGTGTGTGGCAATGCCGCAATTTGCGTGCAGGCCTCATACAGAGGGACAATCTATGTGAAGACTCGGACGCTGGCAACTGCCTGAATTGCGTGTCGTCAACAGTAAGTATACCGGTAGCCTGTAGCTGAGACAGACACGCCGAGCATTCATTCCAACGGCAGCTCATCCACGTTTCCAATTCCCGTTGCAAGTGGAAGGCGCTAGCATCCCGATCAGGCTTAGTGCTCGCCCGCCCACACCTTCTGCTTTTTTTTCTCTCGCTGGAGCTCCCCTCGCCTTCCCTCACGCTCACGACAACATTACGTCCGACGACTCAATTGGCGGTATCACTGACTTCTTTGCGCATCAAACACAAAAACATCTCTTTGCGGCACATCCCTTGCGCTATATACGCCGTTTGAGGACCTTGAGGGTGAGTCCGCATGCCACCGCGCTCGCTGCCATACATGGTACTTACACATCCCAGGCTTAGCCAACTACCTTTCGTTCAATATGGATTACCAAGCTCCCGCTGGAGGTGCCGGTGGCCGTGGCTGCTACAACTGTACGTGCTGAGCCCTGTTTCTCTCGCGCCTGCCCGCGAAATCTGTCCGTGGTGCCTGCCACATGGAATTCTTGGGGACCAACGTCATGAGGACCAATCTGACACGGAACCCTAATTTGCCTGGCATCATGTGACCTTCCGCCGCCGATCCTCCTCGAAACCAGTTCACGAGATGCTGTCTGTGTCTTGGTCTTTTTCGAGCTTCATCTCCCTCGTTGATATTTTGCCGTTGCGCGATACAGCTCGCTGACTCTCCCAGGCGGCGATGCCTCCCACCGCGCCGCCGACTGCCCCAGCAAGGGCAACCCCACCTGCTACAACTGCGGTGAGAAGGGCCACTTGAGCCGCGAGTGCTCTGCTCCCCAGGCCGAGAAGAGCTGCTACCGCTGCGGCGGTACCGGCCACATCAGCCGCGAGTGCACCAAAGACGGCGCCCCCGGCATCGGTGGCGGCCAGGAGTGCTACAAGTGCGGAAACCGAGGCCACATTGCTAGGAACTGCACCCAGGGCGGTGCCGGCGGTGGTTTCGGCGGTCGTGGAGGATACGGCGGCGGCGGCGGCTACGGCGGTGCCGGTGGCAGTGGCGGGGGCTACGGAGGTCCTAGGCAGACCACCTGCTACTCGTGTGGCGGCTTCGGTCACATGAGCCGTGACTGCACCCAGGGTCAGAAGTGCTACAACTGTAAGTTTGGATCGAGTCTTCCCGCCTCATGAGCTCTGCTGACACTCCAACAGGCGGAGAGGTTGGCCATTTGTCACGTGACTGCCCGTCCGAGTCCACCAACGAGCGTGTGTGCTACCGTTGCAAGCAGCCCGGCCACGTCCAGAGCGCCTGCCCCAACTAGGGCCCTTTCTTGACCGTCGACTCTCTAGTCTGGACCCGACCTTGTGCTCGCTACGATCTTCCCGAAGTGCCCGCCTGCTGAGAGACCGAGTCTTTGATCTACGAGCGTCGGCACGATTACGAATTTCCTTTCATTGTACATGTTCTCATTTTGCGGCAGAGTGCCGTGATTTATCCCTGCGTAGCACAAAAGCATCATTCATCGCCTGGCATTATTGGACGCAGTTCGTGTGTGGCTGGCCCCCGAGGAGCCAGTCGTCAGGACGGAAGGTTTACGAGTTCACGTCCTGAATGTGGAAAGATACTTGCATCGGTAGTGGAAGATGGGGGAGCGGAATTCTTGAAAGCAGAGAAAATGAGAGCGGTTGATGTTCTTGACTAACAGTCTTACTGTCCGTGGTGGTTAAGTCTTCGTGGATGCGGGTGAGCGGTCACGTTAGGAAATTTGGAAATGAACAATGCTATCCACTCGTGTTGGATATGCCTGCCTTCCTTCACATTGATCTCTCCACTCACCGTGTGTTTTTTTTTTCGTCTTAGACTCGTTGATTCCTTGGCCTTTTTTCATTCTTCGTTGCCTCGGTATCACACCGTCCTTGCAGGGCTCGTATACACGCTGGTGGAAACAATCTAGCTCCGCTCCTCGTGCCGCTGTCGATGGCTCGATGGACGATGTGTTTATGTGAAGTGAGCTTCGGGTTGAAGGATCATTCGAGTGAATGGGTAGAGCAGGCTTCGTCATCGCGCAGAGAATGGACGGAGGAGGGAATTGATGGAAGGAGAATTGATCGAGGAGTAGGAGTGATGTCAATCACCGTCTGAAAAGTAGTTTGTGCTGATAATCGGTAGGACTATTTTGGAGTTACATCGCTCGAACAGTGAGGTATCTTTGATGCATACGCAAAGTCCTCATTGAACGTGGTTCACAGATAAGTGAGATGAAAAGGCCAGAACAAGTGTGGACACTATTTCGCTGTCGAATGGCAGTATTGTTTTTCTTTTTGAAACATTCATAAAAACCTGATCGAAAGAACCCTCAGCGTGTTCTTCATAACATACTATTGCATGGTACAGGGCCTGAGTGTTGGGCGTGGTCAAGGCGGGTGGTCTGCGCGCCCAGCCAGGGTGCTCTTAGCTATATCAAGCTCAACTATCCACAATCTACCTCTAAAAAAGCAGCATACATCCAACCTTAAGTAACAAGTACTTAGAGATGGTAACAAAACTTATACGGTATTTTTCCATAGGTATTTGAGGTTGATATCCACAACCATAACGTCCGGGCCAGGCGCGCAGATCACCCGCCTTGACCGCGTTCAATACTTAGACCTTGTACTATAGCAGTCTAAACGGGGAAAATCACGGTTTTGGGAACTCATGGTGCGTACACGTTCCCCCTTGTAGTTAACCCGGTATCACGAAGTCTTGGTATGGAACTTTTCAATTGGTGTATATGAGTCGTATCCGGTGATTAATGACAGAGAAATAGTCCGATCAAGAAACCTGGATGAGTCGCACACGTGAAGGATGAGGCTGTAGGTTTCACCATCTTTGCGAGTAGGAATTCGTCCCAAGGTAATTCTATAGTTTAGGATCTGGAGTAAGAAGTAGCCAAGGTTCTGGACGGTAGTGGAGAAGAAAGGATTGGACGACGAAGGCGGGTGTGTCTCCTGCAACCAAATACTGCCATGCAATCCGGCTGATGGTCTTGTAGTAACGTCATGTATTCGTTGGGAGTTGAATTTAGAGGTTTATGGGGTACGGGACGTTCAAGTAGAACTTGGCACCTGTCGATCGGAGATTTGGCTTGGTCTCGATTGCCCATGTGCTCGTTTCACTATGATCGAAACAGAAGGTGGCAATGTATACCATGCGCATTGGCTATCGAGAACCACAACAATGGAATGGATGCCTGGGTTCAGGCTCACTGTAAGCATACAATCACGTGTCTTAGTAGCCCATAAAGCCAGTTGCTAAGATGTCCAGCTGCTCATCCCCGATTTAATGTCGTCTCAGAGATCAAAGAATCTATAGACTAACAGAATACACCCCGTTAAAGGCATACAAACAACATACTGTGCTCTCGCGGTAAAGGGATGTCGGGAAATGAATGCAGTTATGTACGAAATCACTACCAAAATCAACGGTAACATAGCCTACGAGTAGACGGTATCGCGTGGGCACTCAAAAACAGCCCTCAAAGCTCAAAATAGTATGGTGAATTGACTATATACAGGTAGAACAGTATGCGGTGTTGATGTCAAGGAGGGAGTTAGTTCGTGCGCTTATTTCTCGACATCCCTTTACCGCGAGAAATTGTGCCTTCAAAGGGCTAAACTAAGACAAAATATGATTGAGTTTAGCAATCTGAATTTATCCAATAGACAGGTGATATTCCTGGAAATTTAGTAGCTTCTCCGAGATCCTGCCGACGCACACGCTTTGGCCATGTATTTTACTTTTGCACAGTAATCCTAGGTATACGGAGAAGGAGGATGCGACGCGTGGTATGAGCCAATCCCCTGGTGTTTCCAACTCACTGCCCTTCGACGTAAACAATGACGGTCATCTCCGTCGCGCTGTTCGAGGGAAACGGTGTCGCCATATCCAACAGTATAACAACCATATAAGTACCGAGCAATGGGTCTGCGACAAGATCAATATCGATATTCACTCTCTCAGTCATTCACTCTTTCGACACGTCTAGTTTAATTACTCTTTTCACCATGTTTTCCAAAGCTGTCGTTGCCCTTGCCGTTGCCCTCCCTCTGGGAGCCATCGCCCAGAGCGCCAACGTCACCTTCACCGAGCAGGTTGAGGGCTACACATTCATCAAATCTGGACCCAAGAAGGAAAACCTCGCGCCGAAGATCGAATATGAGTGGGAAGCCGCCCAGATCGCGATGAACCTCCTCAAGACGAGCCTCGGCCCCGATGGCATGCTCACTACTCTTGCGCCCGCCATCGAGGAAGCCGATGTTTTCTGGAGGGACGTTGCTGAGAAGTCGACTGGCAAGATCGGAACGGAGACTGGATGGGTCAGCGCCGATGGTCAGGGGATTTCTTTCCTGCCCAACGTCACTGCCCAGCGCTTCGTTAAGTGGTACCTCAGCCCTCTGGCCGATGCGGCCAACAACAAGGCCAACCCCGAGCACTATTTCAAGCGCACCACCGTCGTCGGAACGGCGGCGCAGTCCGATATCCTCGAGGGCTGGGGAGGCATCACCACCCACTTCAACGTGCCCAACTTCTCCCTGCCGCCGAACGCTACCCGGTACCCCTTCATCCACTCCCACGGCGCCGAGTGGATCACTGCCGCCGGTGACAAGGCGCTTGCTTCGGACGGTACTGTCTTTGGTGTGCTCCAGATTGCCGCCAGGGATGTCAAGGGCTCCGACTACAGCCAGCCCATCGACGGCGTGCACATTTGGGCCAGTGTGTGGTACGGTGATGCGGTCAAGGACGAGCACCTGGAGGATGAGAGGAAGCACATGACGACTGAGATCATCAACTTGACGCTCCAAGCGCAAAAGGACATTGAGAGTGGAAAGCTGCCCGTGTAGATGTGGGCAGGGATGACGCTGAAATACGGGCATGTTCTTGTACTATAGTTATTAGACTCGGAGTTGGGCTGGCATTACGGCTAAAAGCACTGTGAATTCAATCGAGTACAAGCACGATGAGAAATGTGATGACGGTTGGCCTTGGTGGAGACGTGAATCGGCAGAATTTGTGGGCAGAGAATGCTGGAGGGTGGGAACGTTGGGAGGTGAAGGGCCTCCGTCATGTGATGACGGCGCCAAGGAAGCGCGTTGGTGTTGGTGTTGCTTTCCAGTAGCGGGCCAAAACACGCCCGACGCCGCGCGCCCCGTAGATATCGCGCACCCCAAACAACATTGAAGCGAAGGCCCCGTAGGAACAATTGCCCACTCCCCACCATGGCGCCCGCAAGGAAACGCGAGAATCGCGAGAACCAGTTCTACAATGTCGGGGTGCAGGGCAGGTGAGAGCATATACCGTTGAACAGGTGCATGGATGCAATTCTGACGCGCGCACAGGAAAACGGGAATCACGCTGGAGGACCGAGGCGTGCGCGACGAACACGGCCTGGAGCCCATCTCCGGCATCTTCTCCTCCCCGCAAAAATCCCCCCCAGGGCGCGGCGGGTCGAGCCGCAAGCAGGACTCCACGGCCGATTCCGAGTCGATGGACATACAGGAAAGCTCCATTCCAGATCTGGCCACCTCAGCCAACCTCCTGCGCAACAGTCGAACCCACCTGCCCCCCCCGAAAGCCCGCTCGCCCATGAAGACCGCGCTGGGCTCTTCCCCCCGCCGCCAGTCGTCCATGGGCCCCCGTGTGCGTTCCGCAAACCCGCCATCCAGCCCCCTTCGCGCCGCATCACACCCCGCGGTCAATCGCGTGCTGGACTTCGAGCAGGACGAGTCGAGCCTGCAGGAGACGCCGGCCTTGAGCGGATCCGGACAGCCTCGCGGGAAGCGCCGCAGCGTGTATGACATCGAACCGTCGCCGAGTCGGGCCAACAGCACAACGCCGGAGGAGTCCATACAAGAAGAGGTCATAGCAACCGAGGATTCGGCGATGCTCAGCGGATTGGCCGAGGATAGCTACGTTGGAGATGTCGGCAACGACACCTTCGCTGGTGTCGCTGACGATGAAGAGGCTCAACTTGACGTGGAAGACGTGGAAGATTCCGAGGTCGTCCCAGAGCCGCCGCAACGCCCCGCAAAGAGGGGCAGGAAGCGCAAGAGCGAGGCCATTGAACCGGTCGTCCAAGAAGAGTCCCCGAAAGTGCGACGGCGTGGGGCCGGATCAGCCCAGGCGCCCGAGAAGCAGAAGAAGGACAAGAAAACTGCTGTGCCCGCGCCAGCTGTTGCACCGCGAAGGTCCAAGCGTGTTTCTGAAATTACGGAGGAGGAGCCAAGCATCGTGGCAAAGGCATCTGCTCTAACAATCGAGGAGGCGGAGACGCCGCCTGTTGCGCCCAAAAGGAGAGGCCGGCCCCCGATGAACAAGGCGAAACCCGACCAGGCCGCCTCTGCAAAAGAAAAGAAGCCGAAGCAAAAGGAACCGGAACCAGAGAAGGAGATCGAAGAGCCCGCTTTCAAAAAACCCAGGCCCTCTAGAAGGCCCAAGAAGAAGCCCGACCCCCCAGCAGTGCAGAAGAAAGCCGAAAAGGCAACCGAAGGCGGAAAGCTGGTGGATATGCATGGGAAGCCTATTCCACAGGTCGAGATCGACCAAATGTCGACAACATCAGCAGGCACAAGATTCGGTCGTGGCCGTCATCTATCCGTTTTTCGCGAGCTTGAACCTGACCATGTCGCACTTGTTGGCCGAACTGGCAGGCATCGTGTAAATCCCATCGACTGGTGGAAAAATGAGAGTATCGCATACGCCAAAGACTGGTCTATGCAGGCGGTCGTCAAGAATGATACTCAGGAGCCTGTCCTTCGTAAACATGGTGGCAGTAAACCAAAGAACAAGAAGCGAGGTCTCTCAGCTTCCGAGGAGGAAGAGGCCGATCTCGAGCCGTGGGAGGAGGAGGATGGCGTGTTTGTGGGCATCTACAGAGACTACGACACCGTCGCAGAAATCGCGTCGAACGAATTGGTTGAGACGAGTATGCATTTGCCCATGTATTCTCTTCAGGCAGATGTACTGACATCTGTAGACATTGCCTGGGCCCAAAAAGGCGTCAACCCCATTGATGTGCCAGACGCCTCGTTCAAATTCAACAAGCTGGGCTCCGCTGGCGACGACAACTTCCTCAGTTGGGGCTTCATTGAGCTTCAGGCCGATCAGATGAAGCGCACCAAGAACTCAAGACGCATGCACATGCTCTTTCATGTGCAGAGCGGCGCTGTGGAGATGAAAATCCACGAGAACGTATTCACTTTGCACAAAGGCGGTGTTTGCCAAGTTCCCAGAGGTATGTACTGTTCTTCTCTTCTCGTTCATTGTGTGACAACCATCGTCGTATCTTGCGTTTTTCCTCTCTGTACGACGGCAGTCATTTTATGCTTATCAACTGGTCCAACAACGGCTCGCGGGATTCGGCATCGCCAACCTCCCACAACGTTTTCGCGTGGGGTCGGAGATAGCAAGGGCAAGCGAGTATACCTCCCGTTGCACAGGTGTGGCTGGTGCAGTAACGCAGTGTCCTGCATTTCTCACATGCTGTGCGACATGCGGCCACTGTTGGACGAGAGGCGACGGTGTCGTGTCGTTCACGCGGCTGCGCCGTATCACAAAACCCGCCGTACAATACTGACCAGCCGCTGCAAGGTCGCTCCGATGGAGGATGGTTGTTCCGCTGCGATGTCATTGTACATGCGTTCACCCACATTTGCAGCCGTTTTCTTTCATCTCATGTGCCCCCGATTTTTGCTCTTCGCTAAGCGGAGTTGCTTGCATACTCATCTCTGCTGTCGGAACGGCGCTAATAAAGCTCACAGGAAACACATACAGCATCAAAAACGTTGGTACCGGCACGAGTCGGATTTTCTTCGCGCAAGGTTGCGAGACGAGCACTGCCGCCGAATAGTCGTGTCCTTCTTTTCCTCTTTCCCACGTCATAACTTCCCCTACTGACGGCAAAATCTCGCTTCCTACTTGATTGAGAGGTGAAGAGGGCTACTAGCAATGTCGGTTGACTGGAATAGGAAGAGAAAAGGGTCACGGTGCATTTCCGAATTTTCTTAGGGCTTGAACTACGGGTCTCGCTTCCTCCTTTATTTTCTGTCTAGTGTGTGTGCAAGGTGCATATCGGTACCAGTACGTACCGTACTGTGCAAGCGATAGTTTGGATCGGCGTGCATGTTCGCTACTTTAGTGTCAACTTATTCCAGTACTTTGTGTAGTTCACGCTATGCAGTCACTTAGTCCTCAGACGTGCGGAGAAAGGCAGGAAAGTATGGGACGATCGAGCGGGGTTCAGGTCCAGTCGCTTCGGCTTTTTTTTTCTCAGGCAATGGTGATGATAGTAGCCTGGTATGGAAGAAGCTATCGACTCTCGGATATGATGGGTTCCGTTGATTCGCTGGTCTCTGACTGTTTATATCCTACCTCCATCTGACGCTTCCCTCCTTTCCGGCAACAAGATTTCTCCTCACCGAACTCAAGAGCGCGTAAACACAGCACCCTCCTCACCGACTTTCATCGTTCCTCACCGCCATCTACAATTCTTTGCCATGAGGCACGCTTCGATGTAATCGATTGATGCACCGGATCTGCAGTCTTCCGTTCTGTAGCATGGCGGTGCGAGGCGAACCGACGTCGTACAGCAAGGCTGCTGCCTGGATGCGCACCGATGTGGCGTCTGCCGTCATATCATATGATGTATACAGAGTGTCCGGATCCCCACAGAATCCAGTGAGTAATGGACACTGTAGAGCAAGGTCGTGGAGCAACTGCAGGGCAATGTGGATGCGGTGGAGGAACCAGTGAGTGGAGAATTTGCTGGACTAGCATCCAGAGGATGTGCGCGAATGTCTTCAAGACTTGACTGCGTGGAAGTGCTCATGGAGGAATCAACCTGAAGATGCTCCGACCCTTGGGCAAGGAGATGGGAGAGGGAGGGGAACAAGGACGGGCGAAAGTGACAGCTCGCCTTGTATTGCGTGCCTGGCTCGCCTCATTTCATGCAGTGGAATGTTCTGATTGTTGACAGGTACACCTGCATGTGACCGCACTCTTCTTGCGTACACAAAGCAAAGTGTGACTGGCTGGTTACCTACCGTCGTATTGCGAACCGAGTTTCCGCTTCCCCTGCTGTGGTGTAACAATTTACAGGATGTTGCTTACAGGCTGTGAGTGGGTAGAGCATAGCACGTAGAAGGTGGCAACAAATTACTTGTAGTGATCGATTGGGTCAAGGGTATACTGGGAGGCCTTGAACGGTGTGATTGTGGCTTACGATGATCCATAAGGGACTCGAAGTCTACAGCGGAAGGATACCACGTCAAGAGCTAAAGTACACGTCTCGAAAGACGATCCCCTTCGTGGAACCCGGCTGGTCTCTATTGCACTGTGGCGTCATGCCAACTGAAAAGCCCTGCATTATTTCATGCATTGGAGAGAACATGAGGAGCGGTGTATGGCGGTGTAGAAGCGTGTTGCTGGCAGTCAATTGGATATTTTCCAGTCCGGTGAAGACGTTAATTCGGAGTCATTAAGGGGTCTGCAATGTTTTGTAACTCGTAACCTGTGTTTCCGGTATTGGGCGTTTTGTGATGCGAGACATGGTGTGGTGTTGACAATACCAGAACCACGGGGGCGAAGGATTTGACCGTAGTCTCGAGAATGGCAAGATATTGTGGGTCAAGGGAGGAAGAAGTGACTTGGATCGAGAACCAGAATATGACGATTATCGGTGAACTAGTGGTGAGACAACGAGCATGGGGATGGAAGGTGATCAAGCTCATGTGGGATTGATAGGTCAGATCAAAACAGCGAACAAACCGAAGCCTGTAAACCGGTACCATGAGTTTAATGGCGAACCAAAATACACCTATGAAGTAGCTGCTATTAGCCTCGGAATAACACCAGAATTGATGCACTTCATAAGAAGAGAGTACACTGGTTTTCAGCGAGGTACTGCCTCTTTATCTTGACTTTTCCCGATCCTAAAGCAATTCAAAGTCCATCTCAACGATGACAGCACTCCGAATCTGGTGAACGATCCCAATCTGCTCCTTTTCTCTCCCGATACAGGCCAATACCTCCATAGTTTGGTAAAAACTCGGAGACTCGGGCAGCGCTCTACCCCGGTCTTGAGCACGAGTGAAGCTGGTCACTCAGCCACATCAACTGTTGCCTATGCCACAAATTTCCACACGAACGTGCGGTGGTTTTTTTTGGCGAGTTGAACATTCTCCGGCCCCGGAATAACCCACCCGAATATCGGCCCGTAACCTCGATTTCCTCGGCGGTTCTCCATCGTTAGGTGGGCAGTGCAAGCTCAATCAGTCAGGCACCGCAATTTTTGATGCCCAAACTGCGAGCCCAAAGAGACCTTCGCTCGCCAACATGCCTTCATTCCTCCAGCGCACACTCGACGGCACGGTTCACGAACACACGACACTACCTCGTCAAACCAGAACCACGCCAAAACCGCAGTTCTCGAGTACTATGTACACACAGAAAGGATGGCCGGCCCCACATTTTGGCCTCCATAGGCACTAGCGCGAAACTCACGAAGCTACGATGGTTCTTCCCACGAGTCAGGGAAAACCGCTGCTCCCTACGCTACGGAAGGTTACCAGAGTTCCGCGCCTTGCTGGCTGAGCCGTGACGGGGGCATCGCTGTGAGATTCGGCCGGTGAACATGATTTTATGGCAGGTTCTGGAGCCAAGGTGTCGGTGCAATCATGCCACTTCCCCTCTCTGTTTAGCTTCGTGAACGAACTTGGCTAAGTAAAATTAGGTTTGCGAGAGCGAGGGCGAAGAGGAGGACATTTTCTCATTGGTAGTCCAGACGGAAATTTGTGCTTTCTTATTGGAAAGCTCAGACGTCGACGCCATGATTCGGCTTGCATGTTTGAAAGCGCGGAAAGAGGTGATGTCGCCGACCGCCGCATCATGGCATTTGCATCTGCATGACTCTTCGTCTTCAGGCGAACACCTTCGTCTTGCCTCGAGGTGCGTAGCATTACGCCATGTCGGGTCGCACGAAACGCGATATACATGCTAAGGTTTCGCTCTAGATACCCACCACAGTCGGGACATGATCTGATCGTACAGCCAGGGACGTTGCGTGAACCTGCTTCCACGCTAGAAGCCCGTCATCGAACCTTATCCTGCCGTTTCACAAGTTTGGGTGATGCAGTCGTAACAGCTTGTGTTTTAACTTCGATGTGACGGTGAACCTGTGTTCTCATGCCGGCATGTGTTCGAGAGCCGGCGACGTCGCTGGCGGTTTGAAGGGGATCACTTGAGGGGGGGCAGGACGGAATTGACGAAGGAAGGACAATCACACGATTCCTCCTGAACGCCGACAGCTACAGCCACGCGAAGAACAGTTCGGACCATGGCAGTTCTGTGTCGAGTCGACAGCTGACGGACGCAAACATGTCACGGTTAGAGTTGACGTTACCGTCGCAGGATCTTCTCGAAGCACTCGCCAGAACCTTCGCTTCTGCAAGACATACCGTTTTCGTTTGCCCGCTATGCATGAGATTTGTTTGAACATGTTCGCATGGAAGGTCCACGGGAATGTGCTCCGTTGCATTTCGCGGCGTCATCTATCCGCCCATCCGCCCATTCCTCATCCAAGCAAGACCGAGTACATGTACCAGACTCCAAACCTTCCATGCCCGCTTCTTTCTTCCTTGAATCCGCGCCATCTCGTCTCACCTTGAGCTTTCACTTTCATGCCGATGTTCAGCCCTGCGGTCTGCCCCTCCCCTCACCCACGTTCCCGGCACGTGCCCGCGGCCATGGTTCTATGTGAGAAGAGGGGGGGGCAGTTATAGCCTATAGGATAGCACGAGATACATGCTCGCATTTCGAGGGTGAGTTTGTTGCAGAAGCTTGGCGTGCAGGGGTTAGCCCTGGCTTCGGGCATGTTTCAAGAGACCCATGGATGACACCCACACCAATTCGACCCGCCAACGGTCGTCCTTTTGGGTAATCTTCGAGAAAGTCGACCAAAAAAAGGGGTTTGGTTCTGTGCGCGATCCATCCATGTGGTCATAGTTATTTCAAATTTTTCTGTACAAGCGACGAACCCATCTCAACCTTCATGCCGATGTCATTTCGTAGCAGGGCTGAGGGGTCTGTGACCGGTGTGGTATTCTTTCCTTTTCGTTTCGTATCGTTGCCAATCCTCCCTAATGGACACCCGCCCAAAAGAGTGAGGCGCGAGTCACACTAACACGAGCCTTGCGATGTCGTTCTCCCACCTGTTGGTTGCAAAGAACAAAACAATGACTGACGGCAGTGACAACTCAACACGCAGGAACATGCGGCTGGCGTATGCATGCCACGTACACTCGACCGTGACCGAGTTTTGGAACGCCTCGATATCGCTACGTCATCTGATGGTGGGTGATTCACCGCCACGGAACGGGAGCATGGAGGGCCCTGCATGCGGATGGCCGATTGACGTTGAGGGAGACGGGGGAATGGCAAGAAATTTTCTACCGTGGAGAACCTGCTCTCAAATCTCGTGGGACAATATGGGGTAAAGAGAGAAACTGCTGTCTCAAGTTGGATACCGATGGTGCAGAGTTTTCTATGTGTGCTAGGAAATCGTGCGTTCTCTGCCACGCTTCCTCGCCCCCCTCGCTACAAATGCTAGACTTGCTAAATATGTTGTTGATAAAAACAGGTAGAGAAAGTAATCATGTCTATGAACCACAAGTAATGAATGAAATCGCTGCAAATGCATAATCGTGATCGCTACCCGCCAAATGTGGTATATCTAATGCAAAAAAAGAGAGGAGAAACAGACACCCCGTCGCTATGAAGACGAAAAAGACGACACAGATGGAAAGTGAAAATTGTAAAGAGAAAAAGGGGACAGACAGAAGAAGGAAACACGCCGCCCAACGCTAAATGCCACGGTCATAGAGCCACTCAATATGACCAGAATGTTGACGATGCGAAGCGATGCCAATGCCAATGCCGATGCCGATGTCCTTTGACCGTGCCTTGTTATGCAACCAGCCCTTCCCATCCAACCTATATGCACCTTGTTGCCGCTTCGTTCTCCGCCCCGTATACCTCGTAGTCGATCTTGTGAACTTTGAATTATTTCCATGCTCTTATTATCCGGTAACCTGCCCGGAAAGGTCGATGCTGACCATTCCATTCTTCTCTCATATTCCTTCTGCATTATGACATGCGGGGGATTGCCCATGCAGGGCGCCTTTCAATAGATCATGGATCAACAGCCATGCTATAACGCATAGCGTGGTTGTGCCGAGCTGAACCGAATCGACTTGGTCTCGTCTTCGTACATGGTACGACGTTGCAATCAAGTCGCAGACGATGGAGGCTCGTTGGCCACGGACGGCTCAGGGTCGTCGGGCTCTATCCTCTTCAAGCTCTTCACACTGCCGGTCCCACTTCGTTGCGACGACCGATCGGGGCTCCTTCCGCCCATACTCCTCGTCTCCACTTCAGCTCTCAAGCTACCTTCGTCTTCGCGCTTCCTCTTCCCTAATGGATCACTCAGCGGGCCCAAATCTTCTCGCTTCATGCCAGAATACGAGTCGGGCGCTGGCGCAGTCCGTGCGCCGCTGATAAGGTCCGCTTCAGATCGAGGGTTCATCTGTGGGAGGGTTGGACCGAGTTGTGGTGGTACACTGGATCGAGACCTTCCGTCTGCTCGTCGTCGACTGAACGAACTATTTCTTCTCCGGCCTTGACTCGATCCACTCTCCGTTCGCTGGTGATACGAGTGATAGACTGAACCTGGTGGCGGCGGCGGTGGCGGCTGATGCTGTTGCAAGGGAGGTGGATGAGCTGGGTGAGGAATCAGTTGGGGAGGGGGCCCATTGGTAGGAGTGAAGCCATGAGGAGGTGCCGGTATCATGGGCCCCGGGATCGGCGCGGGCGCGACAAGTGAAGCGGGTGGGGAGCTCAGGCTTGTAGCAGACGGGTGGAGTTGGAATACGGGAGCGTTTGCGCGCGCGCTCATCTCTTGTTCGCCGAGTTGCCAGTGCATCGACTCGGCTGAGCGCCACGGTATACCCATCTCTGTCGCCACCTTCTGCCACATCTGGTCCTTGAATCTACACCTTTTCGTTAGCCTATAATCGAGCAGACATGCTGGCAAGCGCCGTCGCATACAGAACATGTTGACCTCGTTGGAGGGAGCGCTGGATAGAGTGGTGATGTGTGACCAAAAACAGTGTGATAGCAGCGGCATGGATGCGACGTGTGACGGCCAATGTGGGGATTCGCGTTTTACATACCGAGCGTAGAGCCTCGCAAGCTTATTCTTTTTCTCTTCATCCCAAACCGCGCGCTTCTCCAAATAGTTCTGGTATCGTAAACGGCAGGAGATGGAGCTCCTTCCGGGCAGTCGTTTCGCAATGTCGTCCCATTTCATGCCCTGGCCTCGCAGTTCAATGGTTAGGTTGTCCTCTTCGGGCGTCCACTTGGACTGTTTCTTGGCCGGGCTCTCATCCGGAAGTGGTGTCTGCGAGGCCGCTCTCTTGATTATCTGTGAGGGTGGGGATCCATTGGAGCCTGGCAAGCCTTGCGGAATGATCGGTGGTGGTCCCTGTTGCCCCGAGTAGAGAGGCCGAAATTGCGGTGGCGGTCCCGGATCCGGATGTCGGTGAAGCTCTGCTATGGCCGGAAGCACCGGACCTCCTTGCATCGATGCGGCGGACGTTGGCCCAGGGTTCGAGTATGCTGGTGTCGCAACATAAGCTGGTGAGGATGTCGCATACGCGTGCAGCGGCGTAGCGCGAGGGGAGCAGGTGCCGGCATACGCGGGGGATGGGGCGTATGCAGAAGTCGCAGTGGTGTATGCTCTCGTCGCACCTGTCGAGGTTGACGCTATTGAGGTGGAGCTCTTCTTGCTGGCCGGGGACTCAGAGCCCCGACGCTCGATGAGAAGATTGATATCCACGATAGGCAAGGTGGACTGGCCTCGAGCCAGCCCATAAGTCGCCGGGGATTTTTTAAAAGTCTCCTACCAACGTCAAGCGTGCTGAGGCGGAATAGCAGACACGATGACTCGCAGTTGCTGTTGGTGGTGGTGTTGGAAGGCAGTCCACGAATGTCGATATCAATAAACGCGGTACACCCTGGCAAAAGCGGATGAATATGCACCTGATTTATCTGCCGGTCGGTAGACGTGCTCTCTACAAACGTCTCCGGGAGATGGATGATGGCCGGTGCAACAGGCGCCGATGAGAAGACGCGTGCAGCGGCGTTGGGCGCAACCAGCCGGGCAGAAACAGGCGCTGCGTCGGCAGGTTGGGAACGTGTCGAGAATGGACGTCGGAAGCGAGATGCTATGGACGAGTTGTTGTATGGCGGCTTGATGGGATGACCAAGTTGGAGATGCAGAGCGACGCGGAGCTCAAGTTGAGGAGATGCGAGGGAGACGCTGGGCAACGAGGTTCAAGCACTGTCTCACTGTGCCAATCTGTGCCGGAGTATCCAGTAACGAGGTATTTTTGGACGATACAGGTTGTGAGTGGTTGTCCTCGGGAAGCTATTTGGGATATGGAACAGTCAATTGGGCAGGGGCATGAAACATAGTCGCCAGTGGACCCTCTAACGAAGCATAGCCACTGAGCGAGGGGAATGGACGGCGAAGAAAGCGTTGTGTTGAAGGGCAGATGCAGTGTGGTCGGGGACGATGGACAATAGGGACTGAGGTACTTGAGGCACAGATAGCGTACAGCAGGCGAGGAGAGTAGAGGGTGTTAGAGATGGTGGACGTGCGACTGTATGTAATGCACTTGGACTTTCTGCACAGGGCGGTGCTGCCTTGCTGTTGTCTGCCCACGGTAGGGTACTGTGCCTGTAGGGAGCCAGGGTCGCGGAATAGGGAGGTTTCCGCGTCTCCTACTTGACACTGACTACAGTACACAGATAGTTTGTGCTTTACGTGGGCTTCTGTGCTGGCGGCGCCACCGCTGGAATGCTGGGATGACCCACGGACGGCTTCCCAGGACAGCTGGACAGGGAGGGCTGCTGCCAGCGACCTGACGAGCCGTAGTGGATGTGGATGTGGATGCTACCGGTACCGGCACCGGTACTAAAAGCAAAGAAGCCAAAAAATGCTTAAATGACTAACGTTAGCCTGCAACAAAAAGCAGACGACGGACGCTGCTAGCAGGAGGGCAGAGGTCACGCCGATGACGTGTCTCCCACATGGCAGCATTGCTCGCTCTGCACTCTGCACTCTGTCCTTGTTGCTTCATGTCCACTCGCTCCCTCACTCCCGGCTCGGCTTGATTTGCTGCTCTGCTGCTGCTCTGCTGCTCGCCTGCCCTCGGCCGCCCGCCGTCAGGCCTCAACGCGTTGCGAAACGGGGCTGCAGCCACCCCAGACAATAGTTCGGCGGCGCCATGGAGTGCTGTCAAACTGTCATGATCATCCAGCCCTTGGAATTCCACTCCCGGGCGACGAGTGGCACGGCGATGCAACGAATCAGGGGCGGTGAACGGCTTCAGGGATCAATGCCAGCGCGATGACCTGGCGGCGCGGCGAACAAGATCTGCAATCCTTCGCCCTGCCCTACGGGTTCTCTGACGCCAGAAGAATCGCTACCGAAAGCAGCCTCACCCTACATGGTACGAACGCTGACTTCATTATGGCGGTGCATGTGGTGATGTGTTCACGCCCAGAAGCTTGTCGTCCTGCATGTCCTGCGCCGTGCCGGCCATGCGGACGTCGACTGCCATGTCTATGTATCATACGCTGCCTCTACAAGCGCCAGCAGACGACTCACGCTCGCGCTCGCACTCGCACCCACACCCACATCCGCACCCACACCGGAAAGGAGAAGAGCGGTGAAATGCGGTGAACTGCCGGCTCGCCTTGCTGAACAAGAAGAGGCCAGGAGGCATGCATCCGAACTTGGGCCTAGCTCCGGCCTGACCCGCGCAACGACCTCCTTTATACCTTTGTACCACCGCCCTCCACGTGAAGGCTCCTGTCTGTCGGGCTGCGGCGGTGCTGGTGCGCTGTCTCGTGCCCTGGGCCACGACGCCGTCTTGTCTGTCCTTCGGCCGGCCATGGCATGCATCTTTGACCTACGTACAGACATGGTACATGTAGAGCTGTCCTTTGGCGGATTGCATCCCCGCTGCCGCCTCCATCAGGTAGCGACCGTGATGCGCGCATATGGCGGTGTACATAGCATACAAGCCTGATTCACGTCCTAGCCTGTCGCTTTTGGGCCATGTTTGAGACTAGTTTGGATGGAGCACCATCGGTGCTAAAACGCCCGAACTGCATTAGCCCGGCATGGGAGAGCGCACGGGGACAGTGTTCTTGAATAAAAGGCCTGACGATGGTGGGCTCATCTCAGAGACGGCTCGATGAAGGACGGACCACCGGTCATCTCATCTCGTCTCGTCTCGTCTCGTTTCGTCTCGTCTTGTCTCAATCAATGTTGCACTCTGCGCGCGGCTGCAAACATGATTCTTCCAGAGCCCCGGTCACAGGCTGCCGCGTCCCGACAGTCCGATTCATGAGCCACATCTCGCGGCCATCTGTCAATTATCCTGCGTCACAGCCTCTACTACGCCTCGTCCATGTTTGGCTGGCTGTGGCCGCTCCGCTCCGCAGAACCAATCCGGCTGCCGACAATTCATCAATCTGGATACGAAGGAACAGATCCCCTGACGCTTTGTATTTTTAGTGAAGAATGCATCAAATAGGCGGTGAAGCCCGCTCTCTGGCAGTCGGCTGTTGGAGGAAGAAACCTGTCCGCACACACGCCCACTATGGCTTCGTGGCAGGCGGTGGCAATGACCGGACAGCGGCGGCCCGGGAGATGGCAGATGGTACCTCGATGATCAGTGCCGGAGCGAAGGGCAGCATCTGGTTGGAAGCAATTTCGCCGGTCTTGGCTGACGGAGTGAGTGGTTTGGAAGCTTATGCCCATGTTGGTTCGGAGAAAAGAAAGCACTGTCGAGCAAGCATCCAGAGAGTAGGCAGCCAGACCGACAACAGGTGGGGTAGCCATGTCCCAAAAAATATGCGTGGGATGTTTCCAGAATTTCCCGCAGTCAGCGCGATGCGAGACGTGGGGGGAGGGGAAGGGTCGGGGGGGCCGCTGCGTCCTGCACGATGAATGGGAGACGTCCAGTCGCAAGTCACGTGATGGTGATTTTCGCTTACGCTTCCGCTTTGGGACCTCTGAAGTTGCACTTGCGGCTAGATATTATGCATCAAGGTCAGGTTACCATCCGAACGACTGCCCTCGGTGACACCAGGAGCTATGGTATAGCCAACTGCTGTACAACAAAGCCAGGGTCGATTCGAGCCGTTGACGGTGGACTGCGCCTCCCGATTCCTTCGGCATATCGAAATACCCCGCGATTGCCACTGCGTCACCCGTTCGACCGACATCATACGGCAGTGCGACAGTTCCGATTTGCTTTTCACCTTTGTCGGTAGCTACTGCGGTTTCAAACCGAGACCGCTGACATGTCTCTCCAAACGGCAACAGATGTTCCCCTGCTGGTCAGCTCTTTCAACTCTTCGTCCGAGCGCCGGGTGTCTCCATCATGGACGATAGCACACTTCAAGACGCGTCTCGAGCCCATTACTGGAATCCCAGCTAGCTGTCAACAACTCTCACTACGCATTGGCTCTCGGGATCCGATTGCCATATCCGCCACCGATGAAGAGCAGACACAGCTTGCTGCCTTTCCCTTGCAGTCACATGCGGAGCTCATAGTAAGTGCACACACGTTCCTCCCATGGCAAGGCATAGTAAGCTTGCTTTTTCCTGACCATGCCATGGCCGCTTTGGAACACCGAGCCGGCAAAGATATATGCATCTCTGGCTTTACCAGGTTCTGATGAGCAGGGCTTGGCTTCATATTCGAGCAGCTGGGTATGATCACCTTTCTGACCATCTGATTTCAGGTCGGCGACACTCGACCACCCTCGGCCCGCACAGACTTCTCCGACCTGTCCGCAGTACCCAAGTATGAGATGCCCAGCGCCGAGTACGAGACTCGGACGGACAGTGTCCTGGCATGGAAGAAGACGCAGAAGCTTGGACGCTTTGATCCGAATGCTCCAACTATTGAGCAGCAGAGGATTCGAGCTTCGGAACGTGAAATTGAAGAGAGAGGTAAGTCTGTGGTTGTTCCATTACACCTTCACGAATTCGCATGGCTGTGGAGGTCCAAGACAAACGCACCTGTTCTACCGAAAGAGGCGAGAAGTCATTCAACGAAACGCTCACGCTACTCGTTTTGTGATCGCAATTTCCTCATCGGGCGGGTTGCATATACGTCTCGATCAGGTAGAGCGACGAGACAAGGGCCAGTTTTGAATGCTTGAAAAACAACCCCGGATATGAGTCGTCATTCATCGATCCGTTCCCATGGCCATGTTCTTGGGAACAAAGTCCAAGAGCATGAGGCAACAAGCCCACCGCTGTTTCGCTACTGCAGCCGTGAACGCTTCGAGGAACGAACCGCTCGCCCACGCTACGCCGCCAGTCAACGGGCCGCCAGCGCTGCAATTTCCACGCAAATCCTGCTTCACAAAGATGCCTTGCAAACTTTATTCGCGATTTGCCTTTCTCAAACAGCTCTATTTGCCAACATGACATGACCTGACATGACATCGGGTACCTGCATTTGGTGCGATGTGCATGCTCTTTCTGATCAGGTTGCGTCCGCCATGGCTTCAACGTTGCATCGATGACGGCGTTGTCAACGAACGTTGTACGAACCAGATGGTCGTCTCATCATGAATACATTTGCTTTTCCCACACGCATTGCTTTTCAACAGTTCATGACAAAACATAGCTGATCGTTGAATGTTAGGTCTCAGTCTCAACACCCGCGTTCGCCTCCTCCCTGAATCAGATGCCCGTCGAGGAACCGTGTCATACCTGGGCACAGTCCCCGAAATTCCAGGCATAGGTTCTTGGATCGGTGTCACGCTCGACGAGCCTACCGGCAAGAATGACGGAACGGTCAAAGGAAAGCGGTACTTCGAGTGTGGGAATAATTACGGTATCTTCGTTCGACCGGAGCGTTGCGAGGCTGGTGACTTTCCGCCGTTGGACCTGGGAGACGAGGACATGGAGGAGTTGTGAAGGACACCGTAGATCATGGCGATGGGGTGGGAAGTAGATTTGACATGTTTGAGAGTGGGCTGGAGAGAACATTACCCAGTGCAGAAGAGCGCAGCTTCCTTGGTATGGCCATTTTTTCATGAGTGTCCTATATCCTGGTCGAACGACATGTAAAACTTTTTGGGCGAAAAGGCTGTAGGTGGAAGGGATAGGACAGTCATCTTGACACCCATGAACATCACAGTCACAAATACACCTCTCATCACAAAAATCGTCTCTTTTACGCCAGAAAAGTAAGTGTTTTTACATGCCGGTCCCAAAGCGCTCCCTTGCCTCCTCCCCACCCACGGACAGCCAAAGCCACAAGCCGACGAACGTGATACACCATCTCAAACCTCAGCGAGCGTATCTAGACATGCCCCCAAGCAGTATCCGTTTTACAGGACATATGGTCGTGAAAATAGCCCAGCAACTTCCACCGGTATATCGAAGGCTGGATCAAGATGAAAACCATGTACCTCACCTTTGTCAATCCTCGGCAAGTCTGCGATAACCACACAGCTAAACCTCGACCAAATTATTTGAAAGTCGTACGTCGTGATGATGGATATGAACCGACACTATCTGGACTCTTGGGTGATAGTGGTAACAGTACGGAACAAATGTAGCAGGCACTGGTCATCCTCGATCCGTGAAGGCACTGTTTGTGCGAAAAACACACAGCAGCGGGCATCTGCCTCAACTATTCCTCTTCACGATCTGGCTCTATAAAAAAACCACCGTCACACCAGCATGCTGGCCCCGGTACCTTGCCGTATACAGACTATGGAGAAGAAGGGAGGGGTATAATGATAACATGAGAATGGGATCTATGTATATGCTGATTCATTGTGGATGGTCACGCCTGATGCTTATGTCTCAAGACACTCCGCGCAATACAATTGAAGAGTACCGACTCCAGGACATGAGAGTCGCGATCGAGAGTGGGGGCGGTGAACAGGTCAATTTGCCCCATCGACTTGTTATATAGTGGTGACGGTACTACCTCCGGCCCTATCCACGCATTAGCATTTCCGTGTTCATTATAAATTTTGGAGGCACGCTGACCGCACTCACGCCCCCAACAGCAGCCCGTTGTTTGCCCAACCAACTCCTTGGTGCCTCGCTCTTCCTTTGCAGTATGACGGTATTACTCTGTAACCGCGTCGTCATGTCGTACCAAGCGGATGTGATGAGCTTATTCTCGCGGCGTAGGTTCTCGACCTCGGTTTGGAGTTCGGCCTGATAGGTGAGAGTCAGCTTAGTTCGATGATATCGGGCTGAAATAGTAGTAGTAGTAGTAGTAGTAGGAAGGAGAAGACGTACCGAGCCCTTCTCAGTACCCTCCTTCTTTGCCTTCTCCAGCTCTTCGCAAAACCGGTCGCTGATCGCTCTCTGATCTTCGAGATCCTGCGGTAGGGCGTTAGCAAACATCCTGTCCTTGCACATCTCTTCCCCAGGGTCAAAAGATGGATAGGGTAATGCAAGGGAGTGGCGAAACGAAGACGACATCCAGTCTAAAATATACTCCCCAAGAATCACGCAACACACGCACGCAGAGGACACTTGCCACGCCGTCCCCAAACATCGACTGATACCTGCCGCGAGGCCCTTCTGCCACTCCACGCATCTCAAATGACGCGCTCGGCGACTTCATAAGCCCGGCCAGTCGATCATTCCAAGTCTTTCGCGTTGCTCGTGTGCGCACATCAAATGATTCAGGAGAAGATATTTCAGACAACGACATCGATCCATTCCACTCCTTCTCCCCTACTTTCATCCCCCCTTTGCTTTTGCCCTTGTACGGTGTCGAGACAAGAGTCGTTGAAGATTCGGATTCTCCAAGCGGAGTCGGCCGCGGCGACGAGCCAGAAGCACCGTGATTCGATAACGAAGTCGACCCAAGTCGTCGCACATCGGCATGGGACGAGTGTGGCACAGCATCACCTATAGAAAGTTGTTGTGTGCTTACCCTCTTGACTGTTTCGAGCGCTGCTCTACTTCTGCCGACCGTTTCGGCAATTTCGTTCGATGTGATGTCCACAGCCTGGGGCTGGGTCTCGGTTGGCGCCCTGATGACACCTTCGATCTGCTCCTTGATCTTTCGTAATGTCTCTTCTCTCTGGAGCTGGAGAAGCTCGGGAGATAGATTATCCCGGTCGAGCAGTGCACGGAGAAGCAGAGCCCGCGATTCGTCCTTTGCGAGTTCGAGGTCGTGTAATTTCTTGTTGGCGGCATCTTGTAGGACGAGAAGCCGGTCATGCTCTGCCTGCAGCGCTTTGTTCTTCACGTCTTCTTCGACATCAGATTCTGGAAAAGTTATATCAGCTATGCTCTTCGCTTCGATAATAAAATGCGCATCGTACTCTTGTTCAGCTCGTTCCGTAACTCGGCACCCTGGAGGTCCTTCTCGCGTAATCTGCGCTGCAACTCCTGGAGTTCGGCCTCAGCAGTCTGAAGCTTCTGGCTCTGTTCAAGGAAGGGTCTGTCATCACGTCAGCGAAGTTTCCCGTGCAGGATACGTACTCACTTCTGGCTCTCCTCGTCTTTGCTGGCCATCATATCGCTCTTTAACCCCAAGTTCTCCTGCATCTGCTTGAGCGTTTCCGCCTCCATACTCCTCAACCTCGCAGTCAGCACCTCCACCCTCTGCTGCAACGCAATCGCGTCCGCGCTGACTCGCCCGTCGGATGATATCCTAGCACTGCTCGGCACATCCAAGTTTTCTGCGTTCTGTTCCTGCTCCAGCTCATCCTCCAGGGAGCCGCCTCGCGCACCATGCGCCTCAAGCTCTCTGATCCGATCTTCAAGCTCGCGCTTCGCTTCTTCGGCCTTGTACTGGAACTCCTTGGCCTGCTCGAGCTCCTTCATGAGCATCAGGTTGTCGTGCTCAAGCCGGTTCCGCTTGCCCTTCTCTTCGTATATGGACTGCTCCGAGTTGATGAGCGTTTGGATGTTCTCTTTGTTGACCTTCTCCAGCGCAGCACACTTCTCTTCGATCTCCTCGAGGTCCTGCAGCCGTTCCTTGGCCTGCTGCAGCTCTTGCCGCACCACCTCGAGGCTCTTGGACTCCTTGGACAGAGACTCGATCTTCTTCTTGAGATTCTCATTGGCCTTGGCCTTCTTCTCCAGCTCATCACGCTCGGCCCTGACGAGCTGCAGCTGATCTCTGAGCTCCTGCTTCGCCTCGTGTTCGGCCTCGAATCTCGCGGCGCGCTTCTTCAAGCTCTCGATGACGTCCTTGGCGCTGGCGTGGTCCGTCTCGAGCCGATCGATGTATTGGCGTTCGCGGAGTAGATCGTTGCGCAGCCGCTCCACCTCGTCCGACGTAGCTCCTTTCGCGCCCCTGTCGTCGAGATGCAGCCTCGCCTCCACCAGCTCCTCTTCCAGCTGCGATATCCTCCCTTTGCTCTTCTCCACGCCGGCCTGCAGCTTCGTGACCTGGGCCCTCAGGGCATTCCGGTCCTTGTTCGCCTCGAACAGCTGGGCCTCCTGCTCCAGGTCGTTGTCGCGGCCGACCGTGGACGCGGCGCCCGACACGGCCCTCTGCGGCGTCCTGTGCCCCGCCAGATTCGGCTCGGCGGTCAACTCCTTCTCCACGCCCAGCTCGGCCATCCGCCTGTCCAGCTCCAGCAGGTCCTGGATGCCGCCGCCGATGACATTGGCCGACTCGCCCAGCCCCGCCATGACGCCCAGCATGCGCTCCCCGCTCTTCGGACTCGTGCAGGCGGCCACCAGGACCGCCATGGTCAGCTTCGCCGTGAGCATCATGGACCCATCTCGCGCGCCCGTCTTCAGGTCGGGGATCATGCGCTTGCTGAGCACCGGCAGCTTGGAGCACTCTTCGCGGAGGTATGTGGACACGGCGCGCTCGATGTGTTTGAGGTTCTGCCATTTGGGGATCCAGCTGTCGGTGATGGAGCGGCGGCGGTCGGTGCCTTCGTCGAGGTTGGGGAGCGAATCGTTGAAGTAGGCCGGGTCGACATGGTTGAGGATCTGCCAGAGGATCTGCCCGTCTTCGAGCTGGTTCCACGCCGTGACTCTGCCGGGGAGGTCGAACGTGTTCACCTGGTCAAGCATCAGCGGGAGTGGAAGAGAATAGAATAGAACGAAATGAGATGGGATGCAATAGGATGGCCGTGCATACCCAGTCCAGCAGCGCCTTCAGCAGGTCCGGCTTGAAGTCGTCCATGGCTCGGCCTCAGTCCCCTGATGTATCCTGCGCAGTGCTTTCGCGTCCGTGGTTGCAGTCTTGGTGGAGAGCGAGCGGCATATAGGCATCGTTGGCTACCTGCAACGACGCGACTGATGCTCGGTAGCGGCGCTAGTCCCTTTTCTTTCCGAGAACCGTCACGACGATCGCGAACAAGGGCGGACAGGCACAAGTGAGGGCGGGCAGAAGCGATGGCGGGCAGAAGAACATGGGAATGTCACGAACAAGTGGGTAAGACTGCAGCGCTGAAACGCCTGCGCCTTCTGCCGCCGCCTCCCTTTTGGCGGGGCCGCGGTCAAGCAACGCCAGGCGCCTCACGTACGTCATAAGAAGGCATGAAGCATTTCGACGGTGGAGAGGTAGGAATACTTTCGTCAATCAATCCACGCTCTACTCCATCTTCATCGCATCGTGAACTCGTCCTGGGCCCATGTATCCAATCTCCCATGCGAAAAGTAAGCCAAACTCCAACCCATCCTCCACCATGCCGACATCTAAAAGACGCCGACCTTGGCATCGCCCTGCGTCGTCACAATGCCGTCGCTCTCAATCAGCGCGGGAAACTCCACGCTCAGCGCCTCGATCCTTTCCATGGCGCTCGTCGGAAGCTCGGCGGAGAAGCCCTTGATGATGTCTACAACGCCCACGTCAGCTCGATCCACGGCCATTCGGATGGGACGGTGCAACGTACTGTACTCGTGAGTGATCTTGCCCTTCGCAGCAATGACCTGGTCCTTCGCACTCTGCAACAGCGAATCCGGCGCCTCCTTCGGGAACGAGATGATGACGCTATGCATCGGCCCAATAGCAACCGTCGCCATAGCGAAGAGGGCAGCGACGATGAAGGCAAAGAGAGCGAAGCGCATGGCGGGAAGCTAGTTTGGGGCCGTCGTGATACTTGCAGCTGGTAGCTGGTAGTAGGTAGCCGGCAGCGGGCAACGTCTTTATCCGCAGCCGCACCTTGGATGGCGTTGGCTTGCGTGGTGTGATTGATGGCGGGGCAATCGATCGCGCGTTGTTCGGACGTGCTGGTGGGAAGAGGAAGGTCGAGAGTGGAGGTGCTGGTGGGCAGTTGTAGGAGAGGGTGGTGGTCCCGGAATGGAATGGAATGGAATGCGTTTACGGCAGGTGGCAACCCACCCTTCAATGAAACTTAGCGCCACCCGCCCAACCACTCGACCACAGCAGTCACAGCCAAGAGTCAAGTCGTAACTGAACCACGTTGATACACAAACGTCACTAAAGTCTCAAACCCAGCACCTCTGTCAATAACTACATCCATTCCAGCGGTGAGTGACCATGGCCTATCTACTCACCCCAAACTCAAGAGTTTGCGCTTTCGATCCGCTACGTATCCATGCCAGCCCGAGACCATGTCGGGGAGGTCCATTGACCGAGGCGACCATGTGTTGTTTCCTCCGCCGATAATAAAGGATTCATGCAGCCATCCATCGCCGAGCCACGAAAGTGAACCAAGGAAAGTAAAGAAGAAGCAGTCGCCGTCCTTGCGCTGCCATGGAAAAATGCTGGGCATCGGCATCGGCTTCGGTATTGATCTAGAAAGAATAAAAGGGATGGGGCAGTGATATGTGTAGCAATGGTACAGTGAACGCAAGGGGGGGAAGGGGGGTGGAGGAAAGACGGCGGCAACCATGAAATGCCGCCTGATAGGCCCAAGCTCCGATGAGATGCTCTCGCAAGATACTTATACAAAGACGGCTCTTCGATCCAAATGACTGAGAAGGCGAGCGACAACTCAGGGAAATTGCTCTGCTTGGCTCAAGCATGACCGTGAAACTAATGAAATCGCACCGAGATCGTCGACACCACGCGTAGATTGACAATGGGGTAGGTACAGTGCCATGATTGCGGTTTGGACCAGCTTTTCAAACTTTTGTTTGAGCCTTTTGTCGATGGCGCTATGGGCGAGCGATCAGGTGAAGCGAGAGCGGCCGTAAGTCGTAGAATCGTTACGTCGTCAAAGATCAACTTTAGAAGAAGTTGCCGCCGTTGGCCGATGCACCGCCGTACGATTGATAGCCTTGCTGGCTCTGGTTCACGGAGTTCTGCAAGTGGTTGGGCAAGGGAGGGTTGCTCATGCGATGCGGCTGCGGAGAGGCGATGTTCGGGCCATAAGAGGCAGCGTTGGTATACATAGGAGGGACAGGATAACCCGTGGAGCTAGCATAGCCAGAACCCTGCTGCTCAGAAGGTTGCGTCGTGGGAGTTTCGTGACCCGAGCCGCGACCGGTGAACTGGTGAAGGCGAGACTCGCGCTCCTGGACCTTGCTCTGGATGCGACGACCATAGGGAGTCTGGCGGATGCCAGGCAAGATCGGGCGCATAGCTTCGATGAGGTGTATGCACAGATCGGCGGGGGCGAACTCGAGCGCAGTCTGGATGACATAGTTGCCGTACGAGTCACGCATAAGCTTCTCAAGCTCATTCGGATCCATGAGCTCCTCAATCATCATACCCTTGGTAGGGGGGTCGGCGCACCGCATACACTTCTCAATAACGTTCGAGCTGAACTTCTGCTTGGAGAGCTCGGCGATCTTGCCCTGGAATCCGTGGCACATCGGCGTCGTGAAGCTCGGATCGTTGAGGTCGAGAATGTACTGGACGACATAGTTGCCGAAGGGGTCCTGGACGAGCTGAAAGCTGTTGGCTGTGATCTGGCGAACGAGTTGGACCTTCTGGAAGCCGGATGCATGGTCGATGCAGCGTTGGAGAACGCAGCAGCCGTGGCGGTGGGTGCCAACGATGACGCAGTTCTGACCAACAGCATCGAAGATGAACTGGGCGTCCTCAGACTTGAGGTGATTCAGGCACTTCTGGATAACGTGGTTGCCGTTGAGATCCTGGATGAGGTCGACAACCTGACCCTGTAGCGCATTCATGATCACCGAAATCTGGAAAAGTCAGTCAATGACAGATGTCACGGAACAGGCGAGTTGCATACCTGCTCGGGGGTAGAAATGAACTCGATCATTTTCTGAAGCGCACGAGTGCCATGCTGGTTGAGGGCGATGGAGACCAAAGAGGACGCAGCATTACGGACAAGGGTGTTGCGCTGCGTGTCGTTGGTGTACTCAAGCAGCTTCTGGCAAAGATAGTTGCCGAAGGGGTCTGGAAAAGTCAGTGCCAAGACATTAGTAAAATGGTAAGGAAAACGTACCGGTCATGAGCTCCACAACATGAGGCGCAGTCTCGTCAAAGATGATCTGCAAGTACTCCTGGTTGCGCTCCTCAAGCTTCTTCTGCAAGAACCGGCAGCCATGCTGATCCTTGCATAGAGAGTATATCTCGTGACGCGGCATAGTCTTAAGATCATAGTTGACGAAGCGGTTCGCATCTGTGAAGGCGTCAATGGACATCGAGGACGACTGAGGGGAGTATATACCGCTCTGCATGCGGCGGCTCTGGATGACACGAGCCTGACTGTCCTGCACACGTCCATTGGGGCCATAGGCGGCGTATGGGTTGCCGTAGTACGGAGGCATTCCACCTTGAGCAGAGTACATGCCGTTGGGGTTGAAGGCTGGAGGAGGACCGCCCATAGACATGTTGCCCATGGCATTGTTGAGCATGGACATACCATAGCCGTAGTACGAGCCGGTGTTACTCGTTGACGTGGAGTATTGCGACATGGTGGGAGAGCCGATGGTGGAGGCAACTGATCCATTGGCGGAGGCAGCTGAGGTCATGGAAGGGCCGAAGGGAGCAGCGCTCGCATGGAGGCCAGACTGCATCGGGCGGTATTCCTGACCAGTCGACAAGTCGCGGCTGTGGCGGTTGTTGATGGCGTTGGGCGGAATGCGGCCGAGGTTGGCATTGTGGTTGTGAAGGTGCTGCTCCGCATGGGTGTTGTATCCATTGCCATTGCTGTTGGTTCCGTCTCCATTCTTCACGGTTGGAACATCGTTGCTGGAGTACGACTGCTGCAGTTTCGGCATGCCGCTCGATGGACTAGCGTGGAAGCTCGTCCGTTTTCCAGGACCCAGCGGGCTCATCACGGCGAATTCGACGGAACGACGGTTTCCAGCCATCTTGGTGGGCGTGGTCTCAATGACGTTGTTGGCTTGACCGGCATCATACTCATCTACCTGGGAAGCCTTACGGAACGTGTTAGTAGGGAGCGATTGTTGTGCTTGACGATGACGGTGACTAGGCCAACCACTGGACTGAGCGTCCGGGCCGGGAGACTGGGAAAGAGCAAGATCAAGTGCAGCAGAAGAAGCAGATAACTCCATGCCATTGCCGTTAGCGCTACGACGTACCAAGATAGGGAACTTGTCGTCGGTGGTGTTCATCTGAAGGTAAGACTTGACGTCCGGGGAGGCTGCTGGGTTCTGCTGGCCCTCCTCGTCGCCAAACAGGTACGCGTGAGTGTTGATTGCACCGAGGACTTCCTGGAGGTCCGGAAGTTCGCCAAACTTGGTGGTGGGCATCGACATGCGATTGAGGCTGTTGGAAGTCAGTTCTGTAGACAGTTTGATGCCGAGGAATGCAAGCGACCCCGTGTTACTGTGGGGTTGCGTAACATGACCAACGCGAGTGAGATTACTTGCCTCCGGTACTGAGTCGGCCCCACGAAATCGTCGTGATCCGCATCGTCGCCATCCTCGTCGGAGTTGCGGCGCGAGCCCGGAACAGACTTCGAGGGCAGGAAGCTCCCATTGGCCGGTGCGGAGGGCGGTGAGGTAAGCTGCGTGCCCGAGCGGCCACTGCGCGGAGTGGTCAAGCCCGACATGCTCGACATGCTGAACCGATTGAGTCGCGACAGCGAGGTGGGAAAGCCGTTGTTGCCGTTGCCGTTGCCGTTGCCGTTGTTGTTGTTGTTGTTGTTGTTGTTGTTGTTGTTGTTGTTGTTGCTGCTGTACTCCGGCGGGGTGGTCGGCTGGCTGTGTTTGCCGTACCTAATATCGGTGGAGAGGTGATTGATCTCTTCTTCGTTACGGCGAGACTGTAAATCAATGAGTTCCATCTCCGCTTCAAAACGACGTCGCTGCTCTTTCAGATATTCGTACTCAAGTCTCTTCTTCTCGAGCTGACGAGCAGTCAGCAAAGCACGAATCGCCGGGAGTTGTGCGCAATGGCGAAGGCGGTGGGCAAGACGTAGAGATGGAAGAAATAGCGGGGTTGCAGTGGACCAGAGCTCAGATCTCGAGGAGACAGAGTTGTACAACGAGGAGGGTTGAAGGGATGAGAAGAGGTGGTGAGGTTGTTGACAAAAGAGAGGAGAGGGCGGTTGATATAGTGGTTGGAGACACTGCCGTGCAATCTTACTTTGCCCAAGCCACAATAGCAGTGACGTAGACAATGGCAGAAAAGACGAGGTGAAGGCGACTTACCACCTGAAGCTTATGGAACGTCTGTAGAGCTGTCAGTCCAATTGCTCTCCACAATCACTTGGACCCCAGGTGAAGGCAGAACGCGCGCGGGTACTGCGGCTGGGGCAGATGCGGGCTTCACCTCGTGCGCTACGGCGACTGCTGCATACAGTCCCAACAGTACAATACGAGTGAAGTCAACACAGAGCTCCCCCGGCAAGCTTGCGCTCGCGCTCGTCTACCTTCTCCGGGTGAAGGCCTCAACATACCGCGGTTGTGAATTCGGCCGGCTCGGCCGCCTGTCTACGCTGCTGCCCGATTGGCGACAGTGGCGTGCTCAACGTGGGGATGTTGTTGGTGGTGAAGCGCCTATGAAGCTGTCCGCGGGCGTCGCTGGAGGAGGAGGAGGGGGAGGATCCATGGGTCATGCCGATGGTGCGCAGCGGACTGGCGAGCGGAGCGAACGACGACTCTTCGCGCGGCGACTTGATGCCGCCGCGCTCTCCAATGCTGGCAGAGAATGCCATTTTTTTTTGGTTTGCTAGAAATACACTGGACAGCCCTGGTCAGCGCCCATTTTCACCTCTCACGTCTGGCGTAGGTGGGGTGGGGAGGTTGGGCGGTGAGGCAGAGCAGCTCCTTCCTTCGCTCTGCCGCCGCCGCCCTCGCACGCGGGGAGAGGGAGAGGGAAGGGGGGGGAGACGGCCAGAGAAACCGGCAGGTTTTGACGGGGGGCTGGATACGCACACAGTAAGTGTTACACAGGGCGGGCGCCCTCGTCGGCCTTGGTGCTGCAGTCACAGGAGGTTCAATGTCGCGACGGTCGAGAGAGAAGGTCGGCGGGTCGGGGTGGAGGTAGCTGGTTCAAGCGCCGCGGCAGATGGGGTAGGACGGGATGGGCCAGCGAGAGGTCCGTGACGGCACAGATTTCAGGACTCTTTGAAAAGACCGACTGGAGACTCTAGGAAATGTACAACGGCGTGGCCAGCTCTGCGCGCGCGAGAATTCAGACACGGTATTCGTACAGTGCGGCGAGAGGGCCCGACAGTTCATTCGGACCCTGACTGACGCCTCTCTTAAACGAAAGTTCCTTATGCACCACCTGCATTGGACTAGTCGAGTCTAGAGGGACGGCATTCCGCATATATTGCCCACCAAGAGGAGCTTGCCGCAATATGCGCTTTGTCTCTGTGAACTACTGCTACCGTCTTGACGTTGACGTTGACGTTGCTGCTCTCTGCCGGCGATTCATTTCATTTCACCCGTCGCGGAGCACCCACAACGTGACGGTGCCGGGCTCTGCACCCGCACGTTTCGCTCACGGCTACTCTTGATAGCGGCGAAGGCGACCGTCTCATGCACGGCCAGACTGCAGTGGCCCTTGAACGTCATCCAGCGGCCCGTGGATTCGGACATGGTGAGAAGTCGCAGATTCCTTCCCATTGCTGTCTGTCTGCAGATCTGCACGTCTGGACATGCAAGCCAAGGAGTGCTCAATCGCTGACCGTCCACCGTCCACTGTCCACCGTCCACGGCCGTGCAAGAGGAGCAGCGGGGCTCTTGCTGGAAGGCCGATCCATGGGCGGTTCCGTGCAGGGCGAGCAGCTACCAGGTTTGAGACGACACGGAACTCGCGTGACGCTCGCTCGCCACACTTGCTGCTCTACTCGCGCCCTCGCTGGCGCCGTGGTAGGGCTGTTGAAGCGTGCTGCAGTGGGCCAGCGTGCCAGTGCCAGTGCCAGTGCCAGTGCCAGTATGTCAGTGTGCCGTCAATGTGCCAATGTGCCAATGTACCAGTGTACCATTGTACCCATTGTACTGCCCCTCCCCTGCCCCCCTCGACATGATCAAAGTGCTGCATGGTGATGGCTAGCCTGCGGTCTAGAAAACGTGTGATGGCTCACCGCCTGTTGAAACGACAGATGCTAACCTGCTGCAGCTTAGCTCCGCGGCTATCGATAGAGGTCAGAGTGTTTCAGAGTTGCCAGTCACTCCAGCCAGCATTCCCCGCACTCCTTCCAATCATGCGGCGGGCGTGGGCTTGAAGTCTTCGTGACAGCCGTGAAGAGAACCGCGCTTCATCCATCTTGGGCGGGACAGACGCCTCAGCGCACAGAGCTGGCATCCCGAATGGCAGGGGAGGGAGACCATGGCGGGCATGGTCTTGCCCCTTTGGTGTTGTAGCTACCCCTCTATATACCCCGCCTTCGATCACTCATCCCGGTCCATACATTCACATCCATCTCCGTTGCTTAGTGCTTAGACCAGTGGCACGCAGTACATGTATGTACGTACCTACAAAAGGGCAATTAGTATGCCATAGCCGGATGTCAAAGTCGCTGCTGCAGCGATTCCTTGGTCTCAATCCAGACAACGTTAGGCAACGGTAGCTAGCACCTGCACGCGGCCGCTCGACCTTATGCACGCTGCCCGTGACAGCGCATACATACAGGCGTTCGCCGGGGCCGGCCTCGACACCTTGCTACTTCCTCGAGGGTGAGCTGGCACTCGACCTGCCAGCAGAGTAAGAGTCATAGTTTGAACCTGTACTTCGGGACCGCAGAGTTGTTGCTGGCGAATGTGGTAGCTCGACATTGGTCCAGGTATAGGTACAATCGACTCCTGCACGGCTGTTTTCATCCAGGTGCAGCAGCCCGTGTACCCTCAGCTCAGCATCCTCCATGGCAGCGTGGCGCTCTGCAACGTTTTCTGGTGACGTCCCAATTCGGCAATGCATCCGCCATCCATCCATCTCGCACGAGAGAGCAAGGGGCATTTGGCACACTTCTCTATGCACCCGAGTGAAGTTCTCCAGATCGGAATGTTCGAAGGGCTAGGACTGGTGCCGCACCAAGTAGGCAGACTCTCCACTACTTCCGCCGTGAAGGAACGCAACTCGTCCCAGCCAAAATGGCAGGTGCGGTCAAGGAAACGGCAACATCCTTCACGCAAGTCTACTTCAACACGTACCTTGCACTGCCCATGCACTCATTAAGCAGCAACATCTACACCACATTGTTATTGCAGCACTTTCGTTTACACTGGCCATACATTGTCTAACCCTCAACATGGCCGACGATACCTCAGATACGCCGGCCGAATACCTCATTCCTAGACCCTCGATTGAACAGCAAGCTCAAGACGGTAGTGGACCGTCTTCGGCGGGAGCTTCACTTGAGCAGATTCATTTGGATCTCCTTTCGAACATCCAAACCGTTCTGTCCTTCTCGTACGAACACGTGAACCTACTGGAGGCCACCGAAAAGCAAGCCATCGCGACACTGACATCGCAGAACGCCTTGCTTTCCCGGATGGATCGGCTGATGGAGGCACCACCCAACTTCACCCACACCATGATTCGAACCAAGTACGACGAGATGGTGAAGAAGCGGGAGATGTTGGACGGGATATATTGGACAAATCAAGAGAGGTTGCTGGCTCGGAACACGATGAAGAACGCAGTGGTCAAGGCCAGGGCCGGGTCACATGTCGATGCTCAGGTTGACTCTCCGTCGAATGCTCGGAGCGATCCAACATCGTCTGCCACCAGCGCTGGGGGGTAGAGAAACCCAGTAAAGATGACTCGATTCTCCGTAAGAAAGGAAGACGATATAATCATCAAAGCCCCTCCAAACCGGACTCCAAGCCCCAGCGATGATATCGTGGTTAAGACCCACAAATTGAACAGGAATCTAGCCAATCTCGGTGGTGAGTGTAACGATGGCAAACTTCTGGATGGGCTTTGTTGACTTTGTAGACAGTCGCGGTTCCCTCAGTCTCGCTCGCATTCATACGGACCTTATTCTCGCCAACGCTGACATCCGATTGTTCAATGCATGGCTTGACTGTGGCGGAAGTGATGACCTTGTATCAAGCCTGTTCAGTTGCGCAAAGAGGATAATGAGACTGGGTTATGCGGTCAAATGCAACCTCAAAGCCTCTGTAGATCGCCGGACCTTGACCATTACGAGAACGAACCCGAACGAAATATGGCTTCAAGATGGTCTCAGCAGGGCCAAGAACCCAGAGGCCGCCCTGGAGGAAGAATATGGTCGTTTGCCTGATGCATGCGAACGCCAGGGCTGTGATGCAGGGTGTCCGCCAAGGTTTGACGATGTGAGATCGAAGGATGAGTGGAAGAATAGGATGGGTAGGAGGTGGATGAGTCGCGAAAGAGATGGTAAGGAGTATAAACAGAAGCGCGACGGGGTCACTACCCTCTTGCGCAAGGATCCAGAGACTGGAAACTCGGAGCAAGGTGGCGGGGAGAGGAAACGGAAGTTCGATGAGATGCTCTCGCTTTTCCGTAACAGCCGAGGGATTGGTGGGAAGGAAGAAGACGAGCAGAAAGAGAAGGATACCAAGGACACATAGTGGCTGAAGCTTAAATTGCGACGAGACTTATCTGGCGTCCAACCCGTTGGGAACTGTACCAAGTCATAGTAAATCACCGAAAGTGCGAATTTTTGACAAAGAAGCGCCTCACATATAGGTGAGAGACCAACAGTGGTATTTCCGACTTACATACGCTGGCAGACATCCAGTCTCCAAATGTATGTGCGTACACAGGATTATATCATGTTTCCTCCACTATGCCTATCCCAACGCTGATTGGCTATTTCCTTTTCGCATCTTCCTAATTCGGCCTTCTCCGCCAGCCGCTCGCCGCCGACGCCTCGACAACGCTCTTGGCAATCTGCAAATATGACGCCAACCTTCTTCCTTGGGGCAAAAGCTTCGCCTGGCATCGCCATCCCTCGTACCAGCCATCACGAGCTATCGCGAGCTTCTTTACTACCATCACGTTCCAAGGCACATTTCCGTCACCCGTCCGACCCGTCTTGCGGTCTGTTATCTACCGCCAAGGGTACGCCCAGAGAATATAACATGAAGAAGCATAAGCAGAGCGGGGGAGGCTGATGTGCGTCTTCTGCAGACTGCCTTTTTGAGCAAGGGAGCTAGGGGAATGGCGAATTGCGTGGTAAGATTTAAAGAGTGGCAAGAATATACCTTGCTGGGTGGCAGGGTAGTGAGGTATGGGTGATGGTGATTGTTGGGATTTTTTTTGGTACCTGGATCTTTGGCTGCAGGCGCGCTACGTGAGTCGAGAATTCGGATACGAGAATGCATTGGATTGGGATGTGACGAGCGTATGCATACGAGGGTGTGTGGTACAGATAACGCCATCCCGTGTGGGTATAAAGTCCAGGCACGTATACTTTTTTTGGAGCCGACCATCCGTGGGATTGCACCCTTCAGCTTTTGCCAATTGCCTTTCTGCGTACTCGGAGGTCAAGATGAAGGTTTCGATTGCGATCGGCGGCCTTGCAGCCACAGTTTCAGCTGCTGTCGTCAATATTGAAGCAAGAGGAGGAGGCAATGGTCATGGTGGAGGTCATGATACCTACCTCCCAATCGTCGACTCCGTAAGCCTTTCCCCTCTCCCCTTTCCTACCTCTCCCGGGGCCTATATCTATAGGTGGTGAAGCGTCAAGAATCTAGCAACACTTTCTCGGGTCTAAACTAACATCTTCACAGAAGAAGCTCCAAGGCGCAATCAGGTCTTCAGCCCTCGTCGATGGTGCCAAGACCCTCGAGAAGTTTGCCTTCTCCACCCCGGGACGTAACAGGCAGATGGGCACCCTCGGACATAATCGTACGACCGACTATCTGGTCAAAGAGTTGAAGAAGCTTGGCGGTTACTACAAGGTCGAGACGCAGACGTTCTGGGCACCAGTATTCCTCAACGGAACGGGATCGTTGTTGATCGATGGCAAGGATACTGACTTTGGGCTCTTCGATTACTCGGAGACGGGGAATGTGAGCGCGCCCATAGTTGTTGTTAACGGCTTAGGGTGCGACGCTGTAGGTCCAGATTCATTTTGAAGCGCCAATTGTGCAGCTGACCTAGTTTTAGAGTAACTATCCTTCCTCCGTAGCGGGTAACGTTGCCCTCATCAAGCGTGGATCTTGCGAGTTCGGACTCAAGTCTGCTTTGGCTGGAGCTGCTGGAGCTAAAGGAGCTCTTATTTACAACAACATTCAAGGGCGTCTTGAAGGCACGCTTGGTCTCCCTGGGCGACCTGAAGGCCAATACCTCCCGACACTCGGCCTCAGCGATGTTCAGGGCAACGACCTCATCACTAGCATCGCCGGTGGTGCCAACATCACCGCAACCGTCGATGTCGTCAGTGACATCCAGAACAGGTCCACCGTGAACGTTCTAGCGACCACCACCCACGGCAACACGGATGAGACGCTCGTGCTGGGCGCACATTCTGATTCCGTGTTTCGAGGGCCTGGCATCAATGATGATGGCAGCGGCACAATCGGTATCCTCGAAGTAGCCAAGGCGCTATCCAAGTACAAAGTCAATAATGCTGTCCGTTTTGGCTGGTGGTCTGGCGAAGAGAACGGTCTCCTCGGCTCCGAGTACTACGTCGCATCGCTCTCTGCCGCAGAGCAAGCCAAAATCCGCGCATATCTCAACTTTGACATGATCGCCTCCCCCAACTACATACTGGGAATATTTGACGGCGACGGTTCCACCTTCAACAACACTGGTCCTGCAGGAAGTGCCGAGCTCGAAACATTCTTCCAGAAGTGGTTCGCGAGTCAAGGCCAGAACTATACTGCCATTGATTTTACCGGTCGATCTGATTATGGCCCATTCCTCGACATCAATGTTCCCTCCGGTGGTACAGAAACGGGTGCTGAAAATATCAAGACGGAAGAGGAAGTTGCCCAATTTGGAGGTACTGCCGGAATTCCGTATGATCCGAATTATCACCAGGCGGGTGACGATGTGACCAACCTGGCAATAAATGCTTTCGAGATCAATGCCAAGGCTATTGCGGCGTCGGTGGCGGAATATGCGGTTAGCTTCAAGGGGCTGCCGCCCAAGGCGAAATCAAATAGGAGGGGGGTGTTCCCCAAGAGGAGAACGGGGAAGGGAAAGATCCCGAGGGTGTAAATGGTGACTGAAAGTCACCGTACTTGCTGATACTATAATGTCAAAATGTTAGTGATAAGACACGTCTCGTCGAATCGTTCTTGTTGATCAGATGCAACAGTTGTTCCAGTGTATCTCGAGAACCTCAACCGCTGTCATTTGGCTCGGTGTTTGTCATGGCTACTACTATATCTGTGATATTCATGCCGGGTATCCTGACTTCACGTTTCGCGAGGGTTAAATCCTTGTAGTATTGCATATAGTCCTGGACGATTTCTTTGCACGCTATATACGTAGAACGCGAGATCCCGTGAGCAGCCGCCACGATGTATGAGAATGTCGGTTCTCCAAATGCCGAAACCACCCCCCCCCCCCATTTAACACTGACCCCACTAACATGTGCGGGAAACGCGGGGCAGTTCCGCATTTCGCAACGCATCTCCATTGCTTATAGAAGCATCGAGACCTTATTTGCTCCTCCACGCCATGTATGCGAGACCAAGCTCGATACTTTGTCGTCGAACAAACGCACCGTCTCTCTTCTGTTGGTCTTCCGTCGCGCTAACTGCGAAGCAATCGTCTCTGAGGGTGTTTCGGAGCCAGAGTGTGAGTTCAAGGCTGTTCAGTGTGAACGCGGCCAAAATGTCGGCGACTTTTGATCGATTGATCCGGTTCGAGGCCGATGACGGGAACATTTATCTCGGGGACTTGGGGAAAGAAGAGGTGCCCAGTAGGGAGATTGAGGGGAGGACTGTGCCTGTTCTGGAGGGGAGTGTCGAGAGTGGATTCAACAAGTCTGGAGAGGAGGCGAAAGTGAAAAAGGTACTCGCCATTCTTCAAGCTGTCCAGAGGAGACGAAGTACATGGGGGAACCTTCACTGATTCTTCGCAGCTCCTATGTCCCCTCCCAAGAACAAATATAATAATGTGTGTTGGTCTGAACTATAAGCAACACGCCGAAGAATGCAACCTCTCCATCCCCACATTTCCCACAATCTTCACCAAGCCCCCCGACGCCCTCGCCGGCCCCTTCTCCGTCATCCCCATACACCGCGACTGCCAATCTTCACTCGACTACGAAGGTGAACTCACCGTCGTCATCGGCCGTGACTGCAAGAATATTTCCGCATCTGAAGCTGCCTCGTACATCCTCGGCTACACTGTCGGCAACGACGTGTCGGCGAGGAATTACCAGTTACCTGCCAGTGTAAGTGGAGGCCAATTTGGATATGCGAAGAGCTTTGATATGTTTGCGCCGATTGGGCCGTGTATTGCGAGTGGGAATGTCGTGAATGATGCGCAGAGATTGAGATATTGGACGAAGGTTAATGGGGTGAAGAGGCAGGAGACGGGAACGGATGACATGATCTGGACGGTGTCGCAGATAGTGGAGCATTTAAGCAGGGGGACAACATTGAGGGCGGGGACGTGTATTATGACGGGGACGCCGAGTGGCGTGGGGTTGTTCATGGTAAGTTGGTTGTTCGATGCAGTTGTGGACAAGTTTCTCACGTTGTCGTAGGAACCGAAGGGGTTCGTAAAGGATGGGGACGAGGTGGAGATATATGTCGAGGGAATTGGAAGCTTGATCAACACGATGAGGTTTGAGTGAAAAGGTACGAATGTACGTCAGAAGCCTGACATCGCTTTGTTTAGTCCAGACTGCAGGGGCGATTATGGACGTTCGGCTCCGGTTGTGCAGAATGTAGGAGCAGTGGAATTTGATTTTTCCCATATCCACTTATATCCAAGGGCCCAAACGGATCGCCCGGTGTCATGTCAGTTTTCAAAAGTCCGGACGCTATCACGAGCCATTCCCATTGTGTTGCACTTCAACCACAGGGTTCGCTTTACTCAAGCAGCCGGGGCAATTGTGCAGTACCATGTGGCAGAACATGTCGCAATCAATGCAGAAATGGCTTTCACAGGCCCTGCACTCGTACCTCGAACTCTCGCTCGCTTTCTGCTCTTCGCCCGCATCGTCTTCGTCAGCCTTCCGATGGATTACATCGCCGTTTGCAACGTGACCGTTCTGCTGGCCGTGGTGTTCAGAACCTTCGGGGGGTGGCGGTTCGGGGAAAGTGAAGAGACAGGATGCACATTCTTTGCTTCCCGTCTCTCTCGCGCGCTTCCAGCTGACTTCGGCCCAGTTGCGAAGCGGAAACAGATGGTGGTAGCTTCGCGCCAGATGGGTAGAGAGCAGAAGCGTGAGTTGGCAGCTGGGGCATGTTACTGGCAGACTGCATACCTTTGCGCTGCATCTGGAGCACGTGTAGCCGCCCGATGTCAGGACGCCGTGACATGCGCACATGGTAGGCGTGTCCTCGACGACGCGTGACGGAAAGCCCATCATCATGAGGGCGGCCGATGCCTCAGGCGCTGCCCTCGAGGCATTTGTGGCGCGTACAACGGGTGGCGTTGTTGTTGCCAGCAGGAGCTCTCGGAGAAGCTCTTGATCTGTGGCCACGACGTATTCGCCTTCGTCGCCTGCGTTGGTGCGACTCACAATCTCCGTGCAGATTTTGAGTCGCGCGCTCATGCCGACAACGCTGACGCGTACCCGATCGCGAATGCAAGCTTTTATTGTCTGGTGGATATCCCCCGGGTCAAGCGACAGGAGCGAACCAAACACCACAATGACCTCTCTCGTCCCATGGCTCGGTGTGTGATACAGTGTCGCTCTCGCCAGCTCCAGGGCATTCTGCAGACTCGGTGAACCCTTTGGCTCTTTGGGGATCTCATTGGGGTTCCGTGGCGATCGCAAGTCCTGTATTGCCGCAATGTGCTCTGCGGGGTTCCCTGACAGCTCCGAAACCCGTATGCAGAGGCCGTCATGCATGCCCAGTACGCTCATCTGCGATATAGGGTTCTGCTCGAAGAACTCGCGCACATACTCCTGCGTGAACTTGATCATGGCGTGGTACCGACTCGGTCGCATGTCCTTTTCCGACATGGCTTCGGAGAGATCGAGAACGAGAACAACGTGGCGTATTATGCCCCGTTGGAAGGGTTTTGTGTCTTTTCGCAACCTAAACCGTCCTCAATCAGCACTGTCCCCTACGAGCGCACCCGCAACAGCAACAGGACGCAGCAGTACGCAACAGTACGCCACGCACCTCTTCCGCTTCCTCTCCTCCTCCATCTGCTGTATGCTCTTTTGCGGCCGAACATCTTCTGGCTCCTCTTCTGCGGGTATGTATGCTTCTTCCTCGCCCGGCGTACTGCCCCTCCTGGCCCACGCATGTGCCTTTGGCGCTGGCGCTTGCTGGGTCCTCCTCTTCCCCGCCACCTGTGCCCGGGCGTTGTTTGTCGTCTTCGGTCCTACGTACTCGTCATCGGAGACATCGTCGCTTTGCTGGTCGTAGTCCGAGTCCGCCATCGGGGGTGCTCTGTAATCTTGAGAAGCTCTGGCTGGCTGTAGGTCCAGGCGAAGCCCAGGCAAAGTCCAGGTAAAGTGTTTGGGAGCCCAGACAATGACGTCGCAACCGTTTTTCGACAAAGCTGCGTAAGAGATGCTGGCAGGATCGCATGAGCACCAACAGTTCAGAACGGCGCGGGAAGTCTTGATATGCAATGCGGAATGCAGTGCAATGATGATGTACCGAAAGCGGATCGCAGCATCGAAACGCATGAGCACGTGACAGCCCATCATTCGTGACGACCAGGAAAGCTCCGCATTTTGCAACATGAGCTTGTGCCCAACATTCTTCCCTGTTTATCAAGCGACGTATTTCAAGCAAATACAGCTATATTATTCGTGCTCATACCTTGGTGTCCATCCAAAGAGAATGCCCAAGTGTGGTATAACGCTATGGTGGAACAATCATAAAACATTAAATCGCCATTTCCTTAGAATTCACATTACCCACCACCGATCTCATTCCACGCATCATGCTCATGAATAGCCTGCAGCTCCGGCCCCTACTGTTGGCATGGGCCAATCGTCTTCGGTGATGCTCGACCAGAACACCCAGATCATGACCACGGACAAAAGGGTGAACAAGGTCTGAAAGAGACCTCCGTTGATCTTGCCATCGGTGCCATTACATATATGCACGCTGACCACCCATTGGAAGATTTGCGCGAGGGCAAACAGCAACGCCGCGGCAATGAGGTACACTGTAGATGCAATTAGAGACGTGTTGAGGCTGGAGCCGGAGCACTTACTCATAGGCTTGCGCTCACCGAGGATCCGAAGGACCAGGAATGCCTCCAAAAGGAAGAACACAACCAAGAATACGAGCGGCGCCAGCAGATAGACGGTATAAAGCGCGTAGTCCTGATTGGGCAAATCCAAACTCGAGTTCCAGAAACCGGTCCATTTAAAACCCGTGTCGAGCGCAATGTAGCCTACGCCGATGAAGATTGCGGCACCGGAGACCAGGATGAGACCGATGGAGACAGGGGTGCCATCGTCGAGGAGTTGGTAGCCGACAAGGCCATTGAGCATGAGGATCCAGGCTGTGGCAACGATCGAGGCGAGGTGGACGGCGACGAATGCCTAGAGATCAAATCGGGTCAGTCGAAGCATTCGCCGTGTGGTGCAGCCAGTACATACCCTTCGCACTGCGCTATTCAGCGGGAAGCCTCCGACGGTGAAGATTTCGCAGATGGAAACAATTGTGTAGCCGATTAGGAATAGTTGTATCTCCCTGTTCACATGTCAGTCACCACGGCGAGCGCTGCAATATGAGCGCGCACCTTCTTCCGACAGCAGCCTTCTTGCGTTCCGACTTCCATAGCAAAAAGGCGGACGTCAGAATCGCAATGCCGCATAGCAATATCGAGCCTACATCTGTCAATGCCGGCCAATTGAGCGGTGACTGGCGGCGACTGACCTAGGTTCCTCAGGTACGATTCTCCGCCGAGCGGGATGCCCTTCAGTTCGCAGCCTCGAAGGTAGCCCGTATCGTCGTTCGTCGAGGCCGGGTTAAAGAGCTGTTGCGCATGCGGTTAGCGATTCGAAGGGTGTCGATCAAGGTGACGGGGAAGGTGCAAGGTGCAACGTACGTAGCATACTGTCAAACGTCAGCCAGGGTTCAAAGGGGAAGGCGCAGCGCAGCGCAGCGCAGCGCAGCGCAGTTGCAATGCATACCTGGCAGAGTGGACCATTGGTTTCCAGTGTCGCGACAAAAGTCGGCGAACTTGCCGTAGTCGGACATGACTGGAACGGCGGGCACGAAGGTCTCGCTGGACGGGGAAGGCGAGGGCGAGGGCGAGGGCGAGGGCGCGTAGCCTCGCGTAGAAGAGTGGGCGTCGGGCCCGGATCAGTTGGACGGTTGGACGGGTGAGGAAACGGTGCGACTGCGGACTGCGGACTGCGAGATTGCTGGATACGGTAAGGCAGTGATTGTGGAGCGATTACTATGCGGGTGGATTGATGCGCGAGGAGGTTGATGGGCGATGTGCTGACTGTGCTGGCGGTGCTGGCTGGCCCCGTCACAGAGGTGGCTGGTGTGAATCCTGTTTGTAGTGCTGGACCAGGGTGCAGAAGATGGAGAAGGGGAGGTGGTCTTCAAAGTTCAGGCTCCCCGCAACTCCCACGACAGCGTGAGCGCAATGCTGGCGCAGTTGACTTGACGTGAGACTCGTGGAGTAAGAGGCAAAAAGGGCAGAAACCGGTGGAGCGCGCGCGAGGTGGTGCGGCGGCAGCGCGCGAGGGCAGCAGCAGCGAGCAGACTCAAACAAATTACCTCGACGGCTAGGCGCCCAATCAGGGCGACGGGCTAGCGCTCATTTCAGCATGGCCAGGAAAGGGGGCGGACAGCCGGACCATCATTTCGCGGAGGAGCCCGTGACAGCCACGACCTGGGAGACGGGAGAAGGTCGGTGGGGGACGGTGGACGGTGGACGGTGGACGGTGGAGGGGGTGTTCGACCATCATGCAAGGCCAAACGTTAAATATTTGAAGTTCGGCAGAACATGTGTGCTCGCCAGTACATGGAGCCAGCCAATGTTGGCGGAAGAGCTGATGACCGGAGATGTCTGCCTGGCAATACCCATCGTCGTACAGAGAGCTCGCGTAGTAGAGAGAGAGGCTGCTGAGAGGGTTGGAGGTTCGGTGACAGATCAATCAGGAGTGTTCACGTGCGCCAGGCATTCGCGGGGAGGCACTCTCTGCGCTCTACACCCTAACGAGTACTGGATACGTGCAACTCTACCGAGTACCGGCAGCTCCACACGGAGCCATGCAAGTATCTACAAGGAGCCACTGCTATGCAAATTCCAAACCATTACATCACCGTACATCCTTATCCACCTCCTGTCGCAGCTCGGGCCGACATGCTCCAGCCTTGGCGCTGGCTGACAACAGGAGACGCAGACATGCACTTGACCCGCCCACACCTCTGGATCACGAAGTCGCCTGTATCCTGTATCCCCTGTCCCCACTCACGCTTATTCCCCCAATGTGACCGGCTTGACCGCTTCGTTCACGCTCCGCTTCCTTGTCTTTGGCCCGGTGACGTGCCGCAACCACATTTGACAGCCGCTAGCTACTACACCTGATTGTGGAGTTGGGGCTGCTCCCTAACAGCCTTGGTCCTTCAAGATTCCTTCCCACCCGTACAGCAGCAGGAGGCCGGCGAACATTCCACTCCACACGCTCTCGTCATCCTCGTCACGCCATCCGCTCGCCGACTCGGCACACCTGCTGGACGACCACGATAAGGACAGCCCGCACTCGTCCTTTGACACCCCCGACTCCGACTCCGACCTCTCGCTTTGGAGCGACACCGGCGATCTCGTCGACCAGCTCGCCGACCAGGAGGACCCCCTCCGCATCCGCCTCAAGGGCGACGCTTCCGCTTCCGCCTCCGCCTCCCAGAACAAGCGCCAGCAGAAGCGGGTTCATTACGAGGACGGTGTGAACGAGAAGAGCAGCTCGACGATCCGGAAAGAGGACATTGAGATACCAGAGCCGGGACCGAGATCGATATCCAAGGCAGAACGCGTCCTCGCTTCCATCATGGCGCCGAATGACGGCCCCTCCCGTATCCACGGGCTGCACGGGAAGAAGTTGATGTGAGTGCAGCGCCAAGAACCGGTCCCTCGTGGCCAAAGACTGACGCCCAGACAGCTATTTTACCAGCGTTTTCGTATCATTAGGAGTCTTCTTGTTTGGCTATGACCAGGGAGTCATGTCCGGTATCATTACGTGCGTCGTCCCATTCCTCTCCGCCGCCGAACACATCTGATGAGTATTGCAGTGGGAATCACTTCAAAGATTACTTCAACCAACCCAATAGCGCCGAGCTAGGCACCATGGTCGCTATCCTCGAAGTGGGGGCCTTCGTATCCTCGTTGTTGGTGGGCCGGGTCGGAGACGTTCTGGGCCGGCGGCGGACCATCCTCTGGGGCTCCATGGTCTTCATTGTTGGAGGTGCTTTGCAGACGTTTGCTAATAGCATGTACATGATGATGCTGGGGAGGATTATTGCCGGTTTGGGAGTTGGTGCCCTGTCCACCATCGTGCCCGTCTATCAGTCCGAAATCTCCCCTCCACACAATAGAGGCCGACTCGCATGCATCGAGTTCACGGGCAACATCACAGGCTACGCCTGTAGCGTGTGGGTAGACTATGTTTGCAGCTTCATTGACAACAACTGGTCGTGGAGACTACCGCTGCTGATGCAGTGTGTCATGGGCAGTTTGCTTGCGCTGGGAAGCTTGCTCATCTGCGAGTCCCCGAGGTACGTACCCGTTTCCTTTGGGATCTCCTGGACTGACAAAATTGCAGATGGCTGCTCGACAACGATCACGATGAGGAAGGCATCGTCGTTATCGCCAACCTTTATGGAAAGGGCGACATTCACAACCCCAAAGCGCGTGACGAATACCGTGAGATCAAGCTGAATGTTTTCCTGCAACGCCAGGAAGGCGAGCGATCGTACACGGACATGTTCAGGCGCTACCGCAAGCGCGTCTTCATTGCCATGTCTGCCCAAGCCCTCGCGCAACTCAACGGCATCAACGTCATCTCATACTATGCACCCCTCGTTTTCGAAGAAGCAGGTTGGCACGGTCGCCGCGCCATTCTGATGACAGGCATCAACTCCATCACGTACTTTCTGTCCACGATCCCCCCGTGGTACGTTGTAGACACGCTAGGTCGGCGGAAGATCCTTCTCTCTGGAGCGCTCATGATGGCGTTGTCCCTCTCTGCCATCTCGTACTTCATTTTCTTGAAAGCATCTTGGACACCTAATTTGGTCGTCATCTTCGTCATGATATATAACGCGGCCTTTGGTTTCTCGTGGGGACCGATTCCCTGGCTGTACCCACCCGAGATCCTGCCCCTCAGCATTCGCGCGAAGGGTGCCAGTCTCAGTACAGCGACGAACTGGGCCTTCAACTGGTTGGTAGGGGAGTTGACCCCGATTTTGCAGGAGCATATCCAATGGCGTTTGTACCTGATTCACGCATTCTTCTGTGCGGTCAGTTTTATCGTTGGTAAGTCATGCCATCCCGGGCAGATTCATACAGTCACTGACAATTTCTAGTCTGGTTCCTCTATCCCGAGACTGCCAACATTCGCCTCGAAGACATGAATTCGATTTTTGGAGATGCGACGTCGGTCATGTCTACGCCGCAGTCGATCGCGCAAGCCGAGTCGTTGCTCAGTGGCAGCGCCCGCTCCCCTGTGCCTTCGCTCGATATTCGAGGCCATCGCGCCTCAGATGCCGGCATCCCTGGCCTGGACATCAACCCGCCGGACGAGATTTCGGGCGGCAAGGCGAAGGATGCGGACCAGGGCGAGGGTATCGGCGGGTGGATCTCCAACATGGTGAAAGGAAACAAGAACGGCGAGGGAGACAGCGGCAAGTACAAGCGGGTCGGGCAAGACGACAGCGAAGATTAGAGCAGGTTCAGTAGGGATTTGGTGAGCATGCTATGATACCCTGTGTACAGTGTGGCATGGTATCCCGTGCAAAGCATGCTATTATATGCTGGGTACGCTGGGCCCATAGAGGACGTCGATTAAATAGAGGCCGGTTTGATATTGCGCATGGGCGTAGAGGGTTGAAGCAAATGGAAAATGAATACAACCACTGGTTTCACGTGAGGCGAATGGACAGCCAGGTGTTCTTTAGGATCATCGGTCTCCGCGCCCCCTTGCTAGCGCCCCCTTGCTCCTCAGCTCCTCACGTCCATCACTCCACAGAGCACATAATTTCTGTTCCTGCAGTCCACGTCCTGCCTTGTCGACCTGCCCTTCTCCTGGGCATTCTCATGCTTCCATTCCCTCTCCAGCTGCCCGTTTCCTGGACTGCCTGACAGGCTTCCATCCCCTTTGCAGTGGTCTCGGAGTCGCCTCGTTCCTGGAGCTGTCGAGCCACGCCCGCATCACACCTGGCCACGAAGTCTCCCCTGGCCCGGCGCAAAACCACGACAGTGCGAACCACGGCGAACGTTGAAGCCTGCATCGAAGCCTGCGTTTGAGCCCACGGCATGGCGACGTCGGCGCAGACAACGGGCGCAGACGCCCGAGCGGAGGAGCTGCGGAGGAGAAATGTCGCTGCTTCCCCATACACGGCAGTCGCGCAGGCCCCCACGCCAGAGAAGTCCAAGGAGAAGGTATGCCCCCTCCGTTGCCCTCCCCAGAGGTGCAAGAGGCGCCTGCGAAGCTGACAATGGCCAGCCGTTCGACATCCTCACCTTCCTCGACGACTACGAGTTCATATGGGCGCCGCTGATATTCACCGCCCTCGCCTTCTTCACGCGCATGTGGAAAATCGGCCTCTCGCCCATTGTCACCTGGGACGAAGCCCAGTACGCCCCCTCCCCCTTCCCCTCCACATGGCCATGACTCGTCTGACAGCTGTCGCAGTTTCGGAAAGTTCGGTTCCCACTACCTCAAGCGCGAATTCTACTTCGATGTCCATCCGCCGCTCGGAAAGATGCTCGTCGGCCTGTCGGGCTACCTTGCGGGATACAATGGCTCGTTTGAGTTCAAGTCGGGCGAGACGTACCCTCCGGAGCTCAACTACACCTTTATGCGCCTCTTCAATTCGGTATTCGGGGCTGTCTGCGTGCCGTTGGCTTACTTCACCGCGAAGGAGCTGAACTTCCGGAGACAGACCGTCTGGCTTGTGACCATGATGGTGCTCTTCGAGAACTCGTACACCACCATCAGCCGCTTCATCCTGCTCGACGCTATGCTCCTCTGCTTCACCTTCACGACCGTCTTCTGCTGGTCCAAGTTCCACCGTCAGCAACATGACCCGTTCTCGCCGGAGTGGGGTCTGTGGCTGATGCTGCTCGGTGTCTCCATCGGCTGCGTCACCAGTGTCAAATGGGTTGGTTTCTTCGTGACGGCCTTGGTCGGAATCTACACGATTGAAGATTTGTGGAACAAGTTCGGCGACCTGAAGATGCCCAAGGTAGACTCAATGCCAACCCATGGGGTGCGTGCTATGCTGACAATTCCAGATCGAGCTGTTCACACACTTGGCCTTCCGTGTCTTCAGTCTCATCCTGATTCCCCTCGCCGTCTACGTCTTCTCCTTCTACCTCCACTTCCTCATCCTCGAGAACAGCGGCCCCGGAGATGCCCAGATGAGCTCTCTTTTCCAGGCCAATCTCCGTGGCACCGAAGTCGGCAAGGACAGCCCGCTCGAGGTCGCTTACGGTTCACGCGCAACTCTCAAGAACATGGGCTACGGTGGTGGTCTACTCCACTCTCATCACCAGACGTATCCGGAGGGCTCCACGCAGCAGCAAATTACTTGCTACCATCACAAGGATTCCAACAACGACTGGTTCTTCTACCCCAACCGCCACGATCCCGACTATCAGCCGGAGGAGGACCTTCGTTATCCCGCAAACGGCGATGTCATCCGATTGATTCACGCTCAAACCGGCCGCAACCTCCACTCTCACCAGGTCGCCGCTCCCGTGACCAAAGCTGACTGGGAAGTCTCGTGCTATGGAAACACTACGGTCGGCGATACCAAGGATCACTGGCAAATCGAGGTCGTCCGTGATGCTGCATCGAGGGACTATTCGAAAGTGCGCACACTCACCACTGCGTTTCGCCTGAAGCACGTCGACCTGGGATGCTACCTCCGCGCTGGCAATGTTAACCTACCACAGTGGGGCTTCAAGCAAATTGAGACCACTTGTGTGAAGGAGAACAAACCTCGTGATGTCTACACTCACTGGAATGTTGAGAGCCACTGGAACGAGAAGCGTAAGTTGCTTTCAATTCCTACAATACGACCAAGCTGACAACACTCTAGTTCCTATTGGGAACCCCGACTCCTACAAGTCGCCATTCTTTCAGGACTTTATTCATCTCAATGTTGCAATGATGACCTCCAACAATGCCCTTGTTCCCGATTCTGATAAGCAGGATGACCTCGCCTCCAGCTTCTGGCAATGGCCCATTCTCCATGTTGGTCTTCGCATGTGCGGCTGGAATGACGACAGTAAGTCTTGCTTACGAAACAGGTGATTACTCTATCACTAACGAATTCTCCAGTCGTAAAGTACTTCCTCCTCGGCAACCCTGCTGTCTACTGGGGCAGCACCCTCAGTCTCGGTGTCCTCGGGCTTATGGTTGTCTGGTACCTTATCCGCTGGCAACGCGGCTACGACGAGCTCAAGCCCGCCGACATCGATCACATCCACTATTCCGGTATCTATCCCGTCATCGGCTGGTTCCTTCACTACCTTCCTTTCGTCGCTATGGGTCGTGTCACGTACGTCCATCACTACTACCCCGCCCTGTGGTTCGCTATTCTCACGGCTGGTTTCTGCGTGGATTGGGCTACGAGGAAGCTTAACAAGCAGGTCAGCTGGGCTCTTTATAGCGCTCTGTACTTACTTGTTATTGGGCTGTTCCTTCTTTTCAGGGCGATCTGCTTCGGCATGGTTGGACCCAGTTCGCAGTGGAGCCATCTCAAGTGGTTCAATTCCTGGAAGATCACTGATTAGGAGGAGGGTGGTGGTATGCTTCAGGATCTAGTCCTGTCAGGAACTCCGATTCTTCTGGATGACAAGACCAAGTCAGCTACTTCATTTGGTTTACTATGAAGGTGATTAGGGACGCTCGGCAATGCAGGCGCATTTAGAAAACGGGGAATTCTCACGTCTCAGCTATTTCTGGGTTGATATGTACCATTAGTTCTTTCTTTTTCTAGCGGAACCTTTTCCTTCACGGTTATTCCTCTTTTTCTCTTCGCAGCCTAGGGACAGGTACCAGAGTTTACAGGCGGGGTGGGGCAAGGTAGCATGGATGTTTCTGCGAGGGAGTATCTTTGGGTCTTCTTATTGGGCTGGACTGGGCTCGATTGGTCGGTTCGTTCAGCGTAATGAATGAGAAAACGCATGCTCCATCTGCTTTGTTCCCTCCTAGCTTGGTGCTGTGTGCGTGTGTTGTGCTCCTTCATGTCATGAGGTGGATACATCATTTCAACGGCGAGCTGCGAGATCAACGTTCCAGGGGACCAAGTGTCTTCCCAAACGTGGGCTCAATTAACATGGTGGTACAAAAGTTTCAAACAATGGTATACCCATCCAGACCTGTTTCCCACCACTTCCGCAGAGGGTACCAGTGGTTACGACACAACAAAGCCTTGCTCTATGCCCTGACTCCCTGATCGTTGTGAGGGGTCGACCGCCCTCCCTAACGCCGAACGCGGCTTGGAGGCAAATGCCGGCGCTCCTCGAATGTCCATTTCTCCGCGAATCTCAAGTATAGTACGAGAAAGTACACGTTGCGGGGTGGTCACTGCACAGGGCTTGGACCGTTGGCAACAAGAACAACATGGCAGCCAGCACCCCTACACTGGCAGATTGAACTTTTTGCCCTGAATGACCCTGGAAGCGCATGGTTAGGCATCAGGAAGCGAGCAGGGAGGAGTGGTACGCACTTGGTGTAGTAGATCCAGAAGAAGTCGGAGTAGAGAATCGTCTGGATGATACCAGCGATGACGGCGATGGGGTCGTAGAAGGGCGGCGCCTCGACGACGAAGTACCGGTACAGCCAGTTGGGAATGTACAGAGCACGGTACGCGCCGAGGGCAAAGAGGTAGTGGGTGGTGATGGTTTCGGCCTCGCCTGTTCTTTGCAGCATAAAGAGCTGGGGGAGAATGGCGACGGACTCCAGCCAGATGGAGAAGGCCCATAGGATCTATGCCCACGTCAGCGCCGACCATGTTGTCGCCAGTAGGGAATTCCGCGCACCTCTGTCAACGTGTACTTGTACGGGAACAGGATTGCCATGACGGCGCTCGCGCCTATCAGATATTGCACCTTGAACGTGTCGAGGTTGGGGTCGTGGGTTGGCTTGTAGTCGTTGAGCATGAGGTAGACGGTGTAGGCGGACGTTGTGATGAAAATGATCTTGAAGACGGTGTTGTAGAGGGCGTTCGGGTTATAGAAGGTCCAGATGAGGTCGATGTATCGCGACACGTAGACGATCAGGTAGAGGAACTGCGACTTGAACGAGATTCCCGACGCGCTCTGTTGCGGTTAGGATGGAGGAAGGTAGGGAAGGTAGGGGAGGTAAGGGTATGCGCCGGTGCGCCGAAGGAGAGAGGAGGCGAGAGAGGAGAGAGGAAGAAGGAAAGGGAGAGGGGAGGGGAGGCATACGCTGGACGTTTTCATCTTGTGGAGAAGGATTAGAATCGAGAGCAGATGGGAGAGATCTCCTGTGAAGACACATCAGCACGCGCATTCCCATTGCCATTCCCATCTCCTCTCATTCAGCCGTGCGTGTCTTTCAGGTCTAATGGCGGAGGATGGTCGCGTACCCAGTAACCTGAAGATGTTCATCATGATTCCGTGCTCTCTCTCGCGCGCGCTCTCTCTCTCTCTATGGATTGCGGGTGTGTACGTGTATGTTTGTGTGTGCAGTGACGGTGAAGTACTCGAAATGACACGTTTGGACGAGCCGTAAAGGTTGAGAGCTCATATCCTTGCATGTAATGCCAAGCCCGGCCCCTGGCAACCCCGACCCATGCATCTCTATATCTATATACATACACATACATACACACACATACATACATGTATGTTAACAGGTCTATTCATGGCCGCTGTCCTCGGCTGGAAAGACATCCTGAGGCCCATTCGAGATGGCTATCGTCACCTGTTTCCTTCACCGGATACCGGTCCCACGCCGGAGGAGCGGGCAAGACGGCGGGAGCTTGATCGCCTGAAAGCCTTCACCTATTTCGACACATTCGCCCAGCTTGAGGCGTGGACCGTGGCTGAGTCAGATCCCATCCAGAGAGCCAACACTCCGCTCCTTCCTCGACCAAGCATCGCCGAGGGGAAGGGGAAGGCAGCTGTTCTCCTGTGTCATGACTACTCGGGCAACTACCATGACTACGAGTCGGTCCAACAGCTCGGCGTCAATGAAGAGAGATATACCTGCGAGTACCTCCAATACGTCGATAGCTTCGTATATTTCTCGCACAAGCTTGTTTGCGTCCCCCCGCCGTCCTGGACAAATACGCTGCACAGGAATGGCGTGCTGTCCTTGGGCACTGTTCTCATCGAGCCACAGACCAAGGACGCGGATCGTCTGCTTATGCAATGTGTGCCGGGTGCCTCTTCAAAAGGTACAACCCACTTTCCCGTTGCGAGGAAACTGGCCTCTATCGCTGCACATTACGGATTTGATGGCTGGCTTGTCAACATAGAGAAGCCATTCTCAAATCAGAGCTGGGACCCTTGCGTGCTTGAATCTTTCCTTTCTCAGCTGAGAGGGGATTTGGGACCTAGTCGTAGCTTGGTATGGTTCGTAGTAATGCTTGTCTTTGTTTTTCTATGCCTCAAGCTTACCTAGATCAGGTACGATGCCCTCACCACCAGCAACAAAGTTGCCTATCAGAATGCGTTGTCCTCCAGAAACGTGCCGTTCAGCAGAGCATGTGGACAGCTGCTCACCAACTACAGCTGGAAGGAGAGTGATGCAACTAGCTCGAGTCAATCAGCTGCACATTTTGAACATCTGCCACCTCAGAGCTTGTTTTTTGGTATCGACGTGTGGGCGCAGAACAAGGCGCCTCTCGCGCGTCGGCGGGTCACCTATCCCGAGGTAGATGGCGGAGGCACAAATGTTGGGGTCGCTGTTGCGAAACTTGCCGAGCTGAAGCTTTCCGCGGCCGTCTTTGCACCGGCGTGGAGTTTTGAGCACTTTCCGGGCAGTGATGGCAGGGCAATCGAACAAGTTGTGTGGGAAGGCTCACCACTGCCTGATAACATTACCTGCTCCTGCGGTGATCCTCAGGTTCAACATCGTTCGAATCGAGAACGAGGCATTGCTCGCTATGCTCAGCAGTCACCGGCTGGCTCTGGTAGCTTCTTCTATACTGACTTTAGGAGGGGATTCGGTCGTCACACTCAACCCGAGGCGCACAGACTCTACGACGGAAAGCCAGTACACCCGCAGCTATCGTCTCAGTCTGTTCTTCCGGATATCGTCAAACAGGCTGTCAAAGACAAGACCGAAGATGGTGCGAATATATTGTCACGGAGGCTCGAGGACATAGTTGGTGGAACACGACTCGTCGTTGAGACCCACAGTCTGATGCCGTGCGGTGCCGAAACTGGATCCATCCACGAACGCTGGCTTCCCCTGTTCAAGCTGGACATGCCTGCCGATGGGTCACTGCAGCTCAGCGTAGAATTTACCAACCTGCTCCAGGTTTCGGGCCCCACTGTATGCTTCTACCTGAAATTTGGCGATGGCTTTCGGTTCCTCTCGTGTGACGAGAACAAGATCATCGATTGCCCTGTTCAGTTCCTAGCTGGAAATGAGGACGAGGAGCGGCTTCAAGAGATCGGCGTCTACTTACAAGCGGTACATCTAGGCGAAGAGATACATCGCATTTTGGAGGTTCGGGAGATTCGTGTCATTCCTCGCTCTCACGGCGTTGGCCACAATCTGACCATCGATTCCGTTCGCATTGTCAAGCTTGGGGAGGGTGAGAGTGAGCACTGGAGGCTGTGCTGGACGTATCATGGCGAGCAAAACCCTAGGCCACTGAATTCCATGGTGCCCTATAGCGATATCACTGGGCCGTTTTCGTACTTTCTGATCAAGATGGATGGTCTCGAGATAGGCCGCGCATATGCGCTGGAGCACGCGCTTCCTACAATAGAAGGCCTTGAAGAGGAAGAAGTTGATATTGTGGTGATTGGCGTTGGCTTTGATGGGAAAGAACTCGCATGTACAGCGAAGAAGGTAAGAATTCCAAGTGCATGTATATCCGCTCGGTCACGTTTGCATTGCGACTTGGACACGCCTTGACCTGAAACATACTCTGCCGATTTTGCATTTGATTTGTTCTGTATCTGGTTCGGATGCAACTGCACATGTGGGAGTACATGCCATGTCACGTGATGTTAGTCAGCAAAGCTTTCCCTGTCCGTGTTTGAAGGCGCCCGTCCTGCCTTCGTTGCCAATTGTTGACTGCGTCGTCGCAGCTTTGTAGAGCCTCATCGAGTTCGATATCCATCCGTCAAGCTTGGGAGTGAATTACAGCGGCAGTCAAGCGCCCATTGCGAGAGGCTGGTCGTCCGCCAGCGCACGAGAATTTTGGTGAGTGCGTCCGTCCAGTTGCCATCGATCGTCACTCGGGGCATTGCCAGCACATTCACTCTTTTTCCTCTCTCCCTCTCTCTGTCCCCCTCCCGCCCCTTCCCCCCCCCCCTCTCACCTGCGTTCTGCCTTCACCGCCTCACTCCCATCATTAACGCGCGCCAGACGGCCTGTTAGCCGCCTTCGCCATGGCCGACCTCCAAGAGTTGTTTGCCCGGCTGAACGGCCAAAGCGCTCCCCACACGTACCAGCAGCCCGCCGTCTCGTCGCCCATCTTCTCTCCATCGCCCAACGGGCCGCAGCCGCACCACCAATCTGCCCTCATGTCGCCCAGTTCGTCGGCCGCGAACACGCCCGCGCCAGCGCCGGAGCAGGGCGGCGTGCCGCAGCCCCAACCCCAACCGCCACAAACCCCCCAGCAGCAATCGGCGCACCTGCTGAACCTGCTGCGCTTCAATTCGCAGTCCAACGTCACGCAGTCGAGGCGCGCGTCGCAGAACACCCCAGGCGCGCTGTCCCCGTCTGCGGAAGGTGCCCCGTCCCATGGCCGTGCCATCTCTGCCCAAGACCTGGTCGCGAGCTTCATGGGCGGCAAGTCGGCGCAGGCTCCCACCTCCAGCCCTGTGCCGGCGCCCGCTGTCCGTCCCGAGCCCGCCACCGTCTCTGCCCAGAACCCGCAGGATCTGCTGATGCGACTGCTCAACCACCCCAAGCCCGCCCAGTCCGACACGCACTCGTCGCGAGCTTCGGCAGCCGCCTTTCCCCCGCCCGTCCGCTCCCAAGTGCCAGAAACGGCTGTGGACGACGTTGCGCAGGGTCTCGCCGACGCGAAGTTGGACGACAAACCCTCGCCGATGCGTGTCTTTGGCTCCGCCAGCCCCTCGCAGTTCGAGCCGCAGGCTGCTGCCCGTCCCAGCGGCCCGCCCAAATTCACCTATGTCAACCCGTTCGAGAAGCTCGAGGCCGCGAGCCCGCGTATTCGCACCCCCGCCCCCGACGCTTCCAAGTCTCCCGCTCCGCCCATGCAGGTGCTGAAGCCCAAGCACGCCCTGGAAGGCTCGCCGTCTGCCGGCGAGTCAAACAGCCAGCCGACTCCCAAGTCTCGCAAGCTGTCGCCCGTCGCGCCTGCTTATCCCAACCCGCACGAAACTGTGGCTGAGGCTGTGAGCGACCTGGGAGCCCAGGTGGGCAAGCAGGTCGAGGCGGCTCTGGACGACGTCGAGACCCGTACCGAGGCCAATGCCGCGGCAGAGGCCAGCACGGAGATGGAGCAGGCCGTCGTCGAGACTGCCGCCGAGATCAAGAAGGAGCTGGCCGACGAGAAGGCCGTGGAAGCGTTGGAGGAGATTGCGCCCAAGCCGTTCGTTGCTGCTTTGAAACAGGTGGCCAACGAGGTTGCTCAGGGCGACGTCGCCGACAGCTGGGAGAGCGCCGAAGACAGCCCCGCCAAGGACGAAGAGCAGGCCGTCGCCGTGTACAAGTTCCCCATGCGCGCCTTCGCCTCCATCACGGTCAAGGACATGCCCTTGCGCCGCGCGTCGTTCCAGCCCGAGCTGTTCATGGACGTCGCCCGCCTCAAGAAGGAGTTTGACCAGATCGACCGATCCCTCGTGTCTGCGAGCAAAAACTGGATCGTCTACGCCATTGTCAAGAAGGGCGGCCTCAAGATTATTCGTCAGGCCGATGGTCACAATCACTCGGTGTTTGACGACCAGAAGGAGCGTCTGTTCAACGTCGCCCTTTGTGTTGCTGGCGAAGACTCGAGCCACCGCCAGCAAACCCTCGAGAGCGTTCTTGGCATCGGCATCAACGGCTCCGTGTTCTGGACGTCCATCGAAACAGAGCGGGAGGATGAGTTCAGCCCCGAATCTATCGGCACCAAGGGCTTCGTGCTACCGCCTTCACCATCCCAAGATGACAACACGTCCGGAGGTCAGCTCAAGACGCGCGCCAAGCCGTCCTCTCGTCACCCCGAATTCTTCGCCGTCGGACGTGGCAAGGCCATTCACATCATCTGGCCTCGCGTTGCAGTTGATTACCTACGTCCGAAATCTCGGATCGTCCAGACCGAAAAGTTCCTGAAGGAGCGCTCGCTCAAGATCCTCACTGGCAAGGCTGGTAAGGACTTCACATTCAGTGAGGATGACACCGTGGTTGTCTCTCTCGACAAGGCCGGCCGTATGCGCTTCTGGGATATTCGACCCCTTACCGATCCCAAGGTCACCGACCCGCGCGAGCCTCAGCAGGTTGAGGTCTCCCAGACCATGCTAGAGTTCCACACTACTTCTGCGAATGCCAAATCATGGCCTACGTCCGTGTTCTTCTTCGACAAGGACAAACCCTTCAACAAAGGCATCGCGTTGCGTTATGTCATTGTTGGCATGAAACAAAACCACTCCTTCCAGCTGTGGGATCTTGGTCTCGGCAAGGCTGTTCAAGAGATCAATCTGCCCCATGAGAAGGAGTCGGATGCAATATGCAGCGTTGCATTCCATCCCAAGACAGGCATAATGGCTGTTGCCCACCCTACGCGCAACTCCATCTTCTTCGTCCATGTATCGTGCCCTCGATACAACCTGACGGTCATGAATCAGGCCGTCTACATCTCCCGTCTTGCCAGCAAGCAGGACAGGGCTCAGTTGCCTCCGGTCAACGCGACCGCTATCATGACCAGCATCACGGAGTACTCTTTCGCATCCAAAGGCCAAATTCGAAGCCTTCACATGCTCAACGACCCTGCTGGTCCACCTGACGTTGACGACCCAGAGAACAACGCTCTTTTTGAGCTGTACGCGATGCACTCAAAGGGAGTATGCAGCCTCCGTATCCGACGCAGCGATTTAGGCTGGAAAAAGGAGGGTGAGCCTATCAACCCCAAGGAAGCTGAGCAGGAGGGCGTCATCTCCATTGCCCATTTGAAGCCTCCGCAACCTATCGACGACTCCTCTGCGAGCGGTGTCGACGCTCCCAAGTCTGTCTCGGATAAGTCTGTTCGTGAGAGTGTTAAGCGGGAGAACAGCAACGTGTCTCGAGTTTCTATGACGCCCGAAGCTGCTGCACGAGCCAATTCCTTGGCCAAGGTGGAGAGCAAGCAGGACGCTGCTCGTGCTGCCATCATCAACGGAAGCGAAAGGTCCGAGAAGAAGAAGAAGAAGCGTTCGAGCGAGACCGCTTCGCAGGTGTCGAGCTCCACGCGCCTCCCACCACCGTCGTACGCGCAGGCTGCCCAGGCTACTCCGCGTTCCAAGTCGCCCATCCAGTCTGAAATTCCCCTCCCTGAATCTAAGCCCTCGATTGCTTCCAGCAATGAGATGCCTGAGTGGGCTAAGAGCTTCGCTCCAGCATTTGATCCGAAGGCACTGGAGGAGATCGTCCACGCGCAGTTTACCAGGGTCTTGACCCGTGAGCTGGAGACTTTGCGCAAACGAATGGACGAAGAGAAGCGTGTGATGCACGCTCAATTCTCATCGAAGCAAGACGCTATCCTCCGACTTGTGTCAAGCACCTTGACGGAGAATCTCGAAGGTGTCATTGAGAAGATGGTCACCGAAAATATGCGCCAGGTTCTACTTCCGCAGCTTCTCGATCAGGTATGTAAGTCCACACCTTCCATTGAACGTCGCTCATTTTCATCGTAGACGGCTTCAACCTTGGAGAAGAACATGGCTGGATCACTCAAATCCGCGTTGGGACCTCAGCTCACCAAGGATATCCCGGAGCATGTCTCGCGAGCTCTGAAGGCTCCGCACGTGATTCAGCCTTTCTCTGACCTGATCGCGAAGAAGGTGACTGGCAACCTCGATCAGTTGATCGTTGCAGCCGTGGGATCCGCGCTCACTCCCGCTGTGTCGACCCTGACAAACCTTGTCGAGCACAAGATCGGAGAGCAGCTTCGTCAGGCGCAGAATCAGCAGCGCAATGATGCAAATAAGATTGCCCAGCTCACAGATACGGTCCAGACGTGTCTTCAGACAATTCAAGGCATGGCTTCCACTCATGCTGAGCTCCAGAGTCAGGTGGCCAAGCTCCAACAATTTGTGTCCCAACCTCCTCGGTATGGTGGTTCGGCCCAAGCGTCACCCCACGTTGCCCGCACTCCTGTCAAACAGAAGACTCCGGAGGAGCTGGAAGAGGAAGAGATCACGAAGTTTATGACCGAAGGCAATTATGAGCAGGGCACAATGCAGTGGTTGCAGTCGCCTCGCTCCGCTGATCTATTCGACACCGTCTTCATGCGCTGCAACCCGCAGTACCTGGATCACGTCACACCTCTGCTGGCTCTGTCGACGGGCGCAGTTGTCACCAATGCTCTGGATAGGAACTTGGCGGAGCGCCTCGTCTGGCTTGCTGCTGTGTTAAGGAATGTAAACCCTCATGTAAGTTTCTGGTCTGCAGTCATCCAATTATAAAGTTGCTAACATTTTTAGGATGCCGAGATCCAGGACGTGGTGCCCAAGATCATGGACGTCATTCGTGACCGCTTGACACAAGCCTACATGTCGCTCAACGAGAGCTCACCAGGCGATCTTTCTCTCCGCCGCATCTCAGGCCTGGTCAATAAAGTGAACGAGATCTCCCGTACGGTCGGCCCCTACGCAGGCCGCGCTTAAGAGTCACTTGCTACGAATCCCGCATCACCCAAAAGCTTCTTAATCTTGCGCTGAAAATGCCATGATTGCATGCTCGACTCTCTCGATCGACGCGGACTTGTATTACGATTTGTGCATTATGCCCTTCGCCCTTTGAGCAGCCTCGGCTTTCTGTCGGGTTACACGAATGGTGGGCAGGCGCGGTGTGGAAGATCATCGGCCTTGTGGATATACTTTCTCTCGTTTTCTTCCTCGGTCTGCAGCGACGAGCGACCTCTATGCTTCGATTCTTCTTGCCTGGTTTCGTTCTTTTGGGCGATGCTGACCAGCACCCGTGCACACGTTCTTGCGACGCTGAAATGCTCGCTCGGATGATTACGTGATCCCGCTGTTCATCAGCTGTCTGCTGGAGGATTGGAACATTGGGTGGATAGGATTCCACTCGGCTCTCTTCGGAGGCCTGGAATAAGAGAAGAACTGATGTATCAGGCCTTCTTGTAAGATAGTTGATAAAATAGGAGAATGGCTAATAGAAAACCTCGTTTTCGGGGAACAATGGGTTAACAATTCTTGTGTCGCTGGAAAGGCCAATAATGGTGATTCTACACGAAGCTCGCTGCCAAAAGTCGGAGGCAGCTTTACAATCCTTCTCCGCCTTCTGTCGTCTCTTCCTCGTTCCTCTGATTCCAGCTTCTTTTTCTCAAAAGACGTGACCCACTCAACAACGTTTATCGATAAGACGGGTAGAACACTCCATTCAACCCTCATCACACGGCACATCCCCATCTCTTCTCCTTCTCCAAAATGAAAGGGTAGTTTCTAAATTCCGTGTTGCAACAAACACTGCTTCAGATAACAACCAAGATTCGCCTGGCTCTTCATGCGCGGCGTCGGTTGTGAATCTTCCTGAAACACGACTGCCCCTCCCCCGCCACGTTCACCCAGTGAGAAGGGTCCAAGAGTAGAAAGAGCTGCGAAGCGAGGATCGTGCATGATGATGAATGCAGGTTTTGAGATGCGCGATGGTAGTGGATGGCGCGTCTTTTTAATGGCAGTCGGTTGTTTTGGAATTGACGCAGCGGTGCGTGTGGCCCCGAGGCTAAAGGGGCTAAAGGAGTCGCAGATACTGTGGGTATTTTGGCGATGGTTATCTTGCCCGAATCTCCCACTTCTCTCGGAAGTCTTCCATTCTTCGTACGCTATATCACTCCTTTGAAAGGGATTTTTTTTTGGTGTGAACTCTTGTCGATTGACGTTCACTCCTTTACATCCACCACCAATAGACTATTCAATATCATCGACGACTATTACCTTACCTACGGGAAAGATTTACAACGTACATTTGGGATAATTGAATCAATACAATAAATACGGAAAGATGGCTAATTGGGTCCTTCCTGTGCGCGGTGTGCAGTTCGCGCTCACCGTGACCGTCCTCGGCATGATGGCTTACGGTAGGTCTTCTCTTCCCATTTGCCGCTCGAGGATTATGAGCGCTGACATGCACGTAGTTTCCAACTGGTGGCAAACTCACTGGCGCCAGATGTCCCCGGTGGAAGTCAACTTCATGATCTTCTCGCCTGTTTGGTCACTCCTCGCCCTCGCCGTCCTCACCGTCGTTCCCATGAAGTTTCCTCGTATGATGGACTCCACTGCCCCCAAATTTGGTCTTCTTGCTCTCGAACTCATCACCTCGCTCTACTGGTTTGGCGGGTTCGTTGCGCTTGCGGTTTTCCTGGGTGACAGGATTTGCTTTGGCGCTGTTTGCACGGTTGCGAAGGCTGGGACGGCTGTCTCGGCGATTAATTGGGCAGCTTGGATGGTCACGCTGGTGGCTGGCATTATGGGACTATTTAGGAGGGGAAGCAGCGGCATGGGAAAGAGTATGGATCCCAAGGTCGAGATGCATCAGGGTGTGTAAAGGGAGTGAGTTGGACAAGGGCGGGGAGGCGAGGGCATGAAGAAGACGGGGAGGATTTCATACCTTCGAACGAATCACGACAACGGACTGGGCGTGGAGTACACGCAATCGTTGAGGCTGGAATCACGATGGTTGCGGTGGTGGGTGCTTTGTTGTTTGAAATGTCAGGTTTTCACGATGTCCTCTTTGCGATGTGGGTGTGTAATTGGGAGGAGAGGGGTTCATGTTCATCCTCTCGTTCGGTAAACTTCCAAACGCGATGCTTAGTGTGTAGTTCCAATGTGATATTTTTAATGGACTGGTTTTTTTTTTGGCCTGAACTGAGCTTCATGCTACGATCTATGCCTTCCTCGGTATACGCGACCTTGTTCGTCTTGAAACTATGGAGAGACTCCCCCGCTTGAACGCGCCGCTTGGCATGAGTGGTCGTATGGGATTCCACGATGATTATGCTGTGACTATCGTGATCATCCGAGCATAGCAATTAGGTTGGCGACAGGTTGCAATGTGTTTCTCCAAATACACTTATCCCACCAACGCAATACGAGCTCTTGCGTCTCCAGCAATCAAGCCAACGCCCCGAGTCCAACAGATGTGCACAGCGTGGGGGCCACACCTTGTCCTCACGGCCACAAATGAAACAGAAACTGCACCACTATCTGCTCCAAATATGACCCTGCAGACAACGACCTTCACCAAGCCATCAGCACCAGCTTCTTCCGCGAACTCTTGTCGGGGCTCGGCTTCCTCAGAAGCGATGTTCTGAGGCTGTGAATGTTCGACGGTCCGTGTATAAAGGCAGAGAGACTTGTAAGCGGGGAATGATGATCGGGAGGGGTGGCATCCGGAGGGCTATGCGATGGATTTTTCGGTGGAGCGAGCAGCACGACGGCAAAACATGTCGTGTGCGCCTTGCCCAAGTTGCTTTTGCGTCTGCAAGGGCCTGAACCGTGGGGCACCAAGCTAGTGAAGCGTGTGCAGAAGAAGTCTGGTCTGACCTGGTGGTTTCGTCGTCCCAGGTGCGTCCGCGTTCATCCTTTCTAGCTTCAAAACAAGTAGCACCGAACGTCCTTCTCTCCACACCTTGACTTGACTTCCCACACCCTCCCCCTCCCGCCTCTTTCTGCCGTCTGCACCCTCGTCGATCGACTTGCTGCCGTGCTGTTTGTAGCGACGGACTCACAACGAAGTCGTAAAGAAGCATGTCGAGGACGTCGGTGTTCACGTCGTGTACGCCGCTGCCGGCAGGCATCACGAGGCAGAGCGTCTTGGAGACATATCACAACCACATTGAGATGATTGAGCTGAACCCGTTGGTCGTGGAGCGATTTCGATGTAAACCGCCCCATTATTCCCCTGCAGAAGAGTTCCACTCGACATGGTACACGATCAAAGGTACTCATCCCACTCCTCATTCCTGCCCACCGCACGACACGCCTGTCTGACATGAGCAGACAAGGTCAGCTACCTCCCAGGCGGCTTCGCGACCGGATCCGTATCCTACCACGCGTGTTTTCACGATCTCCCCGACGGCCTCCAAACCCACGTCTATGCGCCTCTCGGCCTCGACATTCGCGCAAAATGGTCGGTCGGCGGCTCACTTGCAGGCGAGCCGCAAGCTCCCGTCGAGCTTGGCATCGGCGCCCCGTCCAAAGGCCTGTACATTCGCGAAGACGTCCGCATGAAGTGCAACATCATGATGATGGGCTTCGTGAAGAAGACGTTCAAGGAGAGCCATGCCAAGCTGGTGGATCGGTTGGTGGAGAAGGCGCATATTCTGGAGAGCGAGGCGGCCAACATGCGATTGAAGATGCTGAAGGGAGTGGCGCCGGGCGAGCGCATGGGACATGGAAGCATCTTCATCGCGCCACCGCCAGGCTATCAGGAGGAGTACGCGCAGGAACAGCGGCATCGGGAAGAGCATGAGCAGGCCGGTCGGCAGGCACGACAAAGCACGACGCCGAGTTACCAGCAACAGCTGCATGCGCACCTGGGGCATCAGAGCGTGTACTCGAACGGCAGCAACCAGAGCCCACTGCACAGTCCTGGCCTGTCGCAGGCGTCGACCGTCACAGACCAGAGTCCACCGCAGCATCGCCAATCGCACCATCACCACTCCCACTCGCAAGACTGCAACCATCGAGGATCATTCCAATTTGGGTTTCCGGCGGCGCCGGTAAAAGACGAAGAGGAGCCGTTGCCGCAGCTTTCGTTCCTACCGTCCACGATTTACAACCCGCATGCCCAACAGCCCCCCAGGCCCGAAGCCCAGCGGGCGGTGACGTATAGCCTGCTCCCTGCTGTGGCGTACAATCCGGATGCGCAGACCCGGCCGAGGGCGAGGACGGAAAGCGGTGCATGCGGTGCGTATCATCCACCGCCGACCGAGTTGCCTGCCGAGGGCCCACCGGTGCCGCCAAAGAACAGCTTTGCTGCAGAGCTGCCGGCTTGAAACGTATCCAAGTAACGAATCATGTCCATTTTTGTATCCTGGGAAAAGCATCCGCACGTTGGCGAGGGCGTAGAGGTTTCCTTTCCACGATTTTGATTTCTTGCGCGTTCTTATCACTAGATACCCGCATTCCGACGACGAGGCTGAGCTGGGCTTCCCATGTATCTCGTGCGCGGGAGCAACCTGGGTACTTCAAATGTTCTTGCCCGCAGACCTGGCCCGGGCATGTGGGCTGAGAGGGTGGCCAAACCGGTTGCGGGAGAGACGCAGGACGGGCATCTCCAACATCGTGCCATAGGTTGCGGAGGGAAAATCGAATTGACTGTGGAGAGTAGACCAACGAGTCGATAGCCATCACCACCAATTGTTCATTGTCCTCAAGCGTGTGCCTCCACCTTCGGGTCGAGAGCACGCCGGTTGAGCTTAGAATATACTCGTCAGCTGATGCATCTTGATATAGCTGCACATGCATGTAGCTGATAAAACCAGGCAGTGCGCGATATCACCGTGTATGCTGGTAGACACCCTTCAGCACTCTGCGCACACACAAAGACACGGCGCGTGCCTTGGCGTCTTCTGACAAATGACAGTCTACCTATCGAGGGCGCTGAGATGCATCGATGATGCAGTCCTGAGGTCCAGCCAGCTCGGACGCAGGACCGCGCAGAACCATCGTATCTTGGGTGAGCGCCGCCGTCTGCATCGCCTTCTTCCAGGAGGTACTGCACACGGTAGCAGAGAGCTGCAGTCGTCGCCCTCGGTCTCACCCGCATTACGCCGACGACTTCACAGCATGGCTGAGCACTTGAATGTCACTCCGGCGCAAACGCTTGATGGACACGCAGCGCTGGCGCTACCGGAGAGTGACACATCTTCATTCACTGGCGGGCGTGCCGGAACAGGCGATCCAGCCCCGTGATGTCGGATTCAACGGCTTCGACTGCCACCGCCTGACAAGATCCGCCGTTACTGGACTCGGCCAAGTGTGCGACGATTTGTGCGCTGTGAGTCGTCACTCGAAAATGCGGAGAAAGATGGCGGAAAGCCACAACGAACGCCGCGGCACTTCACTCGCGTGTCGTCCATTACTCGGTTCTGCGCCTCCTACCATGCTTTCTACCTTTTCGTTCTTCCATTGTCTCACTCTTGTGTTTTGTTCGTGGTCGATCATGGTCTCCTAATAATATATATCTGCACACCACCTTGGCTTTGGTAGCCCGCACAAAACAACACCATGAGTCCAATACCTTTGGATGTGCGACATGCTAATGTCGTAGACAATGACCCTCGGCCACCCGGATCGGAAGCTCTGGTTCTCGAGGCTTGGTCACAAGGATACATGGTCGGGTCACTCATCATCATGGCCTTCATCACTGTTGCCAATATGCGCAGAGGTGTGATTCTACACAAAGTGAGTGCCGACACCATTGCGGTAGAGCAACGCACGCTGACAGAACTCCCCAGTTGATCCTCATCGAGGTATTTGGCCCTCCCGATTCTGCCATGTCTCCTCTAACCAACCTCGCAGCTCCTAGCGGGGATTTGGCAGGGCTTCTGGCTCTTCTTCCCGAAGACTGAACCTCACAGGGTTGATACTTGGTGGCTGTCTGTCGCCGCGATCCCGCTCAACGCATCTTGGATCCTGCACAATGTCGTTTCGTGGATGAAGATCAAGCCTTTCCTCTCGAGTTTCTGGAGCAAAGTGCTCTTCTGGACTGTCGTGGCATCTATTCCATACTGGATTGTTGAAATGTACGCCAGTAAGTATATTTCTCCCCTCGCAGCTTCTGCCGTCATTCACTAAGCTTTCTCCCGCATCAGATTTTGCCTACTTCCACCACGGTCCGCAAATATTCAAACAGACAAGGCCTCTTGAGCTCCTGTTTCGAGACCCGTGGTGGATTGTTACCACAATATACCTACTCGTCATCATAAAGACCCAGTACGAAATGACGTTGAAAGAGATTGTTCGCATCTCCCCACGATTCGGCGTCATGCTTGTCTCGATGGTCTTGGCCATCATATTTGTCATATGCGATGTCCTCTCGGTCACCAACGCTCTGCGCCTTGCGGGAGACACAGGCATCAACCCGTTCTGGAAATTTGCTTTCGTCTTCAAATGCTTGACGGATTCGGTGATCCTCGACGATTTCAAGGTGGCACTTGATCGTCTCCGTGCCTTCAAGATAAGTAGACTCGGCAGCTTCTCCGGGGATTTTAGCGACCGTCGATCTCGTAATGACGGTAACTTGGTCGAAACGTGGGAGAAGGCAGAGCAGGACGCCGGAGTTCAGCAGCGAGAGCGGCGTGATCCCAATGACGTCGAGCAAAACTTCACCAGCCCCGATAATGATTACATCTCTCCGAACTTGCCCGAACACGATCAAACGCGTGAGCCAAGGGTGCAAAAGAATTCGGTGTTTGTACCGAATGGCTACCATCGCACCGGAAACATGGATCTTGATCCTGAGGATATTGTGTCCAGTGCGATCGAAGATCTGCCTATGAGATCAATGGAAGCGACACATCTGTCTCAAAACAAACAGGCTGATTGGATCGAAGATATGGCAAGTGTACGGCATCTGAGAGCGGAGAACGACTATGCTGCGGCGCTCCGAGATCTCAGTCTCCCGGCCAGTCCCGCCGACAAAACAACACCACGGTCTTCGAAGTCTTGATATGATGGTCACGCGGGGAATTCATTTGGGAATCCTATGGTCTCCTCCATGGTGCTTTTCTGATGGGATAGTGCTCTGCCTATTATGATGCGTTTTTACCGATTGAGGTATAAGACAGCCTGTTCCCGAAACTCCGGGTGAGGCGTACTGGATTTCTTTCATTCAGATACCCCCTTTGTCTGATTATGATATAACGAGCTGAATGTAATCTTTATCGCAAAATCCCTTCTTCGCACCTCTTGAACCTGTTAGTTGACAGAGCGTAGTTGGATTACAGTCATCTTGGGTTTAACAGTACCGTATTAGATGAACATCATTATCGGACCCGAGCTTGCATTTCCCCACGCACAACAGCAAATGAATAGTCTACACGACTACTGGTCAAAGCCGGCGATACAGGAGTCACGTGGACTTCTCAGCCTCAATCAACTAATTGGATGGTCTGAAAGTGGGTCTCAATAAATAAGAAGGCGTGAGTACACGTTCGTGTCTCGGCGATGCTACCATCTAGAGCCTGTTCGGTGCCGTGATCTGGACCCTCCACATCTGCTCCAGATGGCTGAGTAATCTATCTGCATAACGTGTTTAATCAGTAAGTAGGTCAAGACAGTATGTGGGTCACCCCACCAAGAAAATCTACCTTCACTGAGCGATTACTCAACACCACAATAATATATCGCGATATAGATAAAACTAATAGATTCGCGCTATCTAGTAGTATACTGAGTCCTTTTATGTCCTTGA